>LOJH01049484.1:0-12848 GCA_001685095.1 Ellobius talpinus
TGGTGGTGGCACACACCTTTAATCCCAGCACTCAGGAGGCAGAGGCAAGTGGATGTCTGTGAATGGTCTACAAAGTGAGTTCCAGTACAGTCAGAGCTGTTACACAGTGAAACCCTGTCTTGAACAACAACAACAAAAGTCAGCTTGGTATGGTAGTGCACCCCTTAATTCCCAGCACTCAGGAGGCAGAGGCAGGCAGATCTCTGAAGCCAGCTGGTCTACAGGGGTGCATGTTATGCCCAAATCCGTGAAGTCCCCTCAAGGCCAACAAGGAAACCAAGTCCCATATGTAAAAGCAAAGAGCCTTTATTTTAATCAAGATTGCAAACTCCATCTCTCCGCATGTCCAGTGTATTGGAATAACTAGAGAGCCCTGAGCTCAATTAGAATTGGGTTTTTATAGTATTAAAGGTGGGGCTTTAGGATCCCTGATTGGCTGACATTTGTCTAGGGGTGTCCTGGTGAGTGTGTTCTCGCAGGTGATCCTATCTACAGCAGTTGGAACTTAGGCATTTCCTTTGAATGGTCTGTTCTTGGGTGGAGGTCGGGTTATCTCAGCTTGTGGTTTTTTCCTGCTACCAGGTCTTGCTTCAGAGTAAACTACTGAGACTCGGGCCTCTCATTAAATTTATAGAGGGCCAAGTTCTACTCTGGCAGGCGATAATGGTTGGAAGTAAACTTCCTTTGGGTGACCTGCTCAGACTTAGCTTATCATGGCTGGTCCCCACAGTGTACAGAGAAACACTATCCCAAAAAACACAAACAAAGCAAAACAAGTCCAAAAAGTCTCCTCCGAGACTCAACACAGTCTCTTGATTCTAACTCCTTATAAAAATCAAAAAGCAGATTACATGTTACCTACATAAAATAGCACAGAATATACATTATGATTCCAAAATAGAGGAATAGGGGCATAGTGAGGAAATACTGGACCAAAGCAAGACTGAAATCCAGGAAGGAAAATTCCAGATCCTCTAACTCCATGTATGATGTCAAAGAGCTCAGATAGCACCACCCTTCCAGCCTCACTGACTGCAACACTCTTCTTTGCCTTGGGCCAGTTCTACTGTGTGCAGCTCCTCCTGGCAGACATCCCACAGTTCTGGCATCTTCAAATCCTGGGATCTCCAAAGCAATACAGGCTTCATTTTCGTAGTTTCACACAATGGTCTTTCTGTGTCTCTATGCAGGGATTCCCTGCCACATGCATTGCCTTGGTAGCTCTCTTTAACCATAGAGTAAGGGACCACAACCTCTTTTCTTTGGTATCTTTCATGACTCTAAAGCCAGAACCATGTGGTAGACACTGCCGAATCCTGCTGCCTGCTTGGGATGGATCCTGGCACCTCCTTGACCACATTTGCATAAGCTTTCCTTTGTAGGTACTTTTTAGGTAGAGGAAATCCCTTGGACCTTTTCCTTTTAGAAATTGCAGGATTAGCTAGGTGGGGTCTTGTCCTGAGGGCAGCACTTTCTTTATTCCATGTCCATCTGTCCTCTCCTCATCTCCTTCAACAAATGCCTTGGCTCCCACATTACATTTCCTAGGGTTCTTTGCTCCTCAAACTGGACATTTTATGTTTCTTTTTTGCCCTGCTTGCTCTTTTTCATTGCTGCATAAGAGTGATCACTCGAACCCATGTGACAGAATCAATATCAGGCCATCTTTGCATCTCCTCTGCCAACAAAATTAGTCCAAAAGCTTTTCAGTATAGCCTCAGGCAGATTCTTAGGACCAGGGCAGAGAGCAGCCTCATTCTTTGTCAAAATATCACAAGAATGGTCTCTAGTTCAATTGCTAATATTGTTCTCATCTGAAACCCAGAGCTGGGCCCCCACAGTTCAGATTTCACTCAGCACTACTGTCTTCCAAGCTCCTACTAGAATGGCCCATTAAGCTCTGTTTACAGCATTCAATTGCTTTCCTATTCCAAAGTCCCCAAATCTTCCATATTCCTCCAAAAAAACAGCATGATCAAGCCTTGCACAGCTATAGTCTATTCCCAGATACCAGCTTCGGTTTTAGTTACTTTTTTTAATGCTGTAGTAAAACACCACGAACAAGGCAGCTTATAAAAAGAAAATGTTTGATTGGGCTTACAGTTTCAGAGCTATAAGAATTCTTTTACCATCTTGGTGGGGAGCATGGCTGCAGGCAGGTCAGCATTGCACTGGAGCTGCAGCTGAGAGCTCACATCCTGACCCACACACATGATGCAGAGACGCAGCACACTGGGCATGGTGGGGGTCTTTTGAAACCTCAAAGTCTGCCTCTGGTTACACACTTTCTCCAACAAGACCATGCTTCCTAATCCTTCCAAAAAAGTTCTACCAAATGTATCTAAATATATGAGTCTATGAAGCCCAAGTATCCAAATGTATGAGCCTTTGGGGACCATTCTCATTTAAAGTATCACAGAGACATTGTCATCACTTTGTCAAAGTAGTTCATTGCTGGCTTTGGGGACATGGAGATCAGGCACTGCTGGGATCCAGGCAGGCAATCTTTTTCTTCTAGTCTATTAAAGCATTTGAAGGCCAAGGATCCCATGCAGCTGAGGCTGGAGCACTTGGAGCAAGGTTTCTCTGTCTATGTCAATGGGGCCAATTCGGAGCTGAAGACATTCCCACGGAAAGCTGTGCACACAGACTTCTCCAGAAGCACCTCCCAGGCCGAGGGGTCACAAGGTGAGTGCAGACCTTCTCATGCCAGGCAGCAGTGTTTTTAGTTGAAAATTAAGAGATGGGATGTAGCTCAGTGTTAGAGCACCTGCCTGGCATAAACAAAACACTGCAAAAGAAAATTAAAGACATAAGTTAGAGACTTTGGAAACACGCTGTATATGTGAGCTTACTAGCAAATGTGTTAACTGTGCCCATCTGTCCAGAAAGATAGCCCAAGAGCAAGGGAGAGAAACACTCTTGAAGGTGCTGGGGATGGAGCCCAGGGCCTCACATGTGTTCAGCAGCTACTCCAGGATTAAATCCCTTTTTACTCCTTTTCAAACTAGATGTGGCCTCCACGTCCCAAACCAAAGGCAGCTAGAGCAAGAAATTTCAGTTTTTCTATTACCCGAGGCTCTAATGTCCATGATTTTAAGGACTATTTTAAATAATACCTGATATGCACATATTAACTTTAATACCTAACACCTATGAAATGTTTTATTCTACTGTTCATTTTTACATTTAGTTAATCCAGCCCCTTCATGCTTTAAAGGGATTTCATGTGTCCTCCGAGAGCCTGTAAGTGGGATGGAAAAATTCTCCACCTAGTCTACCTGTAGGCAAACTGGAAAATGATTTAGTATTAAATGGATAGAATGGTTGAACAGGCTTCAGGTTGGCTGTGTCACTCTGAGGAATCTACTTGGTCTCTCTGTATTATTAGAATTCATTGCTTTATAGGTGTGGGAAGCTTCCAAGTCATTATATACATTATATACAAAATCAACAACAAAGGGACAAGAGGAGAAAGTGATATCCCAAAATATTCCCTTAAGAGAGCCACTGTAGTATTTTAAACACACGGTTTACCGGGAGCTTTGTAGCCCCTGTGTCTAAGAGGGAATAACATGGCTTTCTAGCTTTTATTGTGGGCAGGCTGCTAGGTGGAGGAATTACAGGGAACAGGGTTATCTGAACTTGGAACCCTGCAGTATATTCACTCATTCCTCAACTATGTCTCCATCCACCCTCTTTTACACATGGTGTCCTGCCGTTACATCTATGTTTTGGCAATGGCTCTTTGTGTCTGCAGAGCTGCTTGATAGGCTATTAAACATGTCATTTTACAGAACAGACATTCTGCAACTCATACACTTTGCTGCTGGGTATTGGCTTGCTTGCAGCTCACTTCAATAGGACGATGCATCCCTTGTATACATGACCTTGGGCAGCCGGCCTGGATTGCAGATACAGACTTCAGAGCCATCAGTGTGAACTTGTCTTCCACGGCTCACCTGCCCCTTCCCTGTCTCTGCTGCAGATTGTGGACGAAGAACCCTGTTCAGAGAAGCTGAAGAAGTCTTAAGACGCAGCTCAAGGACAGCACCTGGAAAGGTCCAGCGCCGAGGATGGCACCAGGTCTGGGAACAGGAACAGAGCTAGGACCATGGCTCTGGCACCTGATTAGGATGAAGAATAGGCCTGCTGAGTCTTTAAGCCCCTATGGGCTTGGTGGCTGTAGGGCCTGTCTGCATGTATTGGTTTCTGGGGTACCTGCGCCCCTGTAGGGTACTCCCTCTGCCTGGGACCTCCAGAGCCCACAGGGGAGTGCAGTAAGAGCAGACTCAGGCTCATTTATCCACTTGCTTTTTATTGAAGAGCTACCATATGCCAGGCATAGTCAGAGATAAAGTAAATGATGAGGACAGAACCCTGCCTGGTGAACTGAGGTGCCCTTTTGGGTGGCTGCCAATGTTGCTGAGACATAGCCTGCATTTCTGAGTCCTGGCCATAAGTCCCAGTACTGTCCCAGCTACAACCTCTCTACTTTGCACTCAGCACACCCAGAGTCTGGCTTTTCATGTTGTCCACTCTTATTAGGGAACAGAGGAGACAGGTGCTCAGAAAAACTCAGGGACCTATACAAGGTTATATGGCTAAGAAGTGCCAGAGTCCTGACTTAGAGCCAGATCCTTGGCTCTGAGTTCTGTATTCTTCCCCAACTAGACTTTGCTATGGTCCCTTGCTAGCTTCCCTTGGGGATGGTTCTGATTTTCTATGGAGCTGCCTAATGTACCCAAGTGTCTCTCTATGTCATGTGTGTACTGAGGTTGAATCATGGGGTGTTGGCTCCCATTGTACCTTTTGCATGTTCAGATGGCCTCAAGAACCATACACAACACAGATTGGGAGGCTTAGGCAGGGCTCATTGTCCTTGTTAATCTGGGTGTGGAGGAAATTAGGCTTTGCATTTTACAGTAGACTGCAATAAAGGTTTTCACATGCATGCCACCTAGCATGTCTTCACAGCAACCCAATTGGTTCATGTGTATCCTCATGGTGCTGCTGTAGAAATTGAGGCCCAGAGAGCGAAAAGTACTTGTTCTGGGTCACATGACCCCTAAGGGAAGAAGCCGGGTTGGGGTATGGAATGGGCCTGATGTTGCAGACTCCTTAGTCTTCATACCTATGCTTATTGGAAACAGTTGTGCCTGCGCAGATTAGCTGGGGTCTGAAGAGCAGGCCCACAGGGCCCCGGCCTGGGCACTTGTGTCTGTCCCAAGCCATGAATGATAATTTCTTGTTAATGAGGCCTTTCTTGCCTGCCTCACTCCACACAGCTCTTCTGCTTGTTTGGAGGGCTTTCTATTATCATGAGCCATATTTGTGTCTTAGACTGTGACTTAATGGCTGGCCCCAGAGTCTGTCCAATTTAAAAGACTTGGCCTAAGATTAATTAGCATCCCTCCTGTCTCTCCTGTGGCTCCCCACTTCACAAGACTTAATCAGGGCTAATTTCCCCTTGCTTCCCAAAGCCGCTCTGCTATAATTGCCCTTCTGCACTGCAGCAGTTAGGGGTCACTCAGTGTCTAACAATAGGGACGGCTGTTTGAGTAGAAAGCTGACCAGGCTGCGCGCATAGCTCTGGAGCTGATGATCTGGGCCGGCTTGGAGGGGGCCTCCAGCCCACATTGCACAGCTGTCTGCTCTAGCCTGCCAGGAGAATTGATGCCCAGGACAACTGGGAGAGTGGGCCAGCCTCAGGGATGCCAAGACAGATCCTGTTCTGTGGCCTGGCCTGTGTGGGATGGAGCTGAGAAGTCTATTGCCCTCAGGACAGTGCTCAGAAATAAGTGACCTAGCCCTCTCCTCTCCTTGCATCTGTTCTCCCTGTCCGAGGCAACGTGAGTGGCTGGACCTCCTTTGCACGCAGACCCTGAGCCTTGACAGGCCACTGATAGCACCCTCAGGGTCCCAGTCCCTAGGCTGAGCAGAAGTCATGTCATCATTTGGCTTCCGCACTGTTTCTTCTACCACACTTCCTCTCCCCACCTGGCTCTGCAGGGTGTTTGAACTTGTGGCTCCTAGGAAAGAAAGAGAATGGGCTTTGAGATGCTTCTTTGCTGTGTGATTTGGAGCTGGTAATGGACCTCACTAAGCTTTGCTTTTGTTATCTCACCACTTCATGGGGCTGTGTGTGTGGTGTGTCACAGGTGGTCTATGAGCAGTGTACTTCTTCAGCTAGGTCCCCCTGGTGGCAGGTGAGGCTATGACGAGGCCAGTGCTTGCAGCTCCCTGGTTATGCCGTGGTCATCCTCTTGGTGTCTGCTTTTTCATCTAGAAGATAGTCGATAAGGATGCCTGCCTCAGAAGGTAGCTAATGAAGATCACCCAGCCAGTGCCTGTGGACGTTTCTGCCGTGTCTGGCACAGAGGTGGTGAATTGGTAGTGTGGGTCACTGTTGGGGTTAATGGAGGGGTTGAGGGTTTCTCAGTCTAGAGGTCTCCAGGCCGCTCATCCTCACGTTGTTTTTATTTGTGGGGGAGGGGAAGAGTGCATGTGAGCAGAGGCCAGAAGAAGGCCTCAGTTGTACTCCTCTTTGCTTATCCCTTTGAGGCAGGCTCTCTCAAATGAACCCAGGACTTGCATTTTCTCAGCTAGGTTGGGACACAGCATGTACCAGACACTCTCCTGTCTCTGCCCCCTCAGAGCTGGAGGAATACCTCTCCACCATAGTCCACTATGCCTTTGCTCAGAAGGCCCTTCATGTTCTGTGGGGCTAGAATCCAAACCCCAGTCCTCATGACTGCTCAGCAGTCTCTCTTGTCTGCTGCGTTGTCTCTTCTGCTGCCTCATGTCTGACCTCACTTCCTCTGCTTAGTCCTGGACATTTATGGAGCACCCTGAAGTTTTGGATCCTTAGTGCTGGGTTATGGGCTACAAGTGAGGCAGGCCAGCCCTGCTGCCCTGGAACTCAGGAGATAGGAGTGCAGGACAGGACAGGACAGCAGTGGCCAGCAAGTGAATGACAGGTGCAGTGAAGGAGAGCCATGCATGCCAGAGGGACAGTGGCAGGCAGCAGAGGTGCCCAGGACCCATGGAGCAGACCTGAATGTGAGGATCATGGTCTCCTTGGAAAGACACAGTGGAGTATGATGGAAAGATGTAAGCAGGGGTCAGTGCATGGTGGTAGAGAGGCAGAGCTGGGGGCTGGGTTACAGTTGCATGGCTGATCACACAGGCTGAGGATATGGGCAGCAGACTGAGTGGAGGGGCTCGGGGAAGCACCACGATGGTAGAGCTGCCTTTGGAATGCTCTTGACTGTTGTGTGCAGATGGGACTGTTCTATCCACCCCATAACTCCCCTCACCCCAGGCTCACAGGAGCTCTGAGGCTATGTTCCTGAATCCACACAGCTCTTCTCTGCCCCTTTCCACAGCCCCACTCCGTGCCCTTTCCTCTGGCTCCACTGACCCCCTGCACCCCTCCAGGTTAGTTTCTCACTCCTGGATCGGTTGAAACATCCAAGAGAAACTGAGTGTCTCAGCTCATCCGTGTTGCTCAGGCTGTGGCCTGTGGGAACTGTGGGAGTTGACTGGTAGTTGACCTTGGTGGGGTGCTGACTGCCACCTGAGTGGGTTGTGTGACTCAAGGTCACCTGGTGCTAATCCTGCCTGGCCTTGAGCAGCCTGGGAGCAGGGGCATGACTAAAGCTATGGTCTAATATTCTGGGGCAGTCTAGTCTTGGTGTTCCGTATCAGTGTTATTACTGTCACCAGGATAAGAAGCCTCTGGCCCTAGGAAGTGGAGTTAAGTGGAAAATATCTCCAAGGTAGAAAGTTCCAGAGACAAATCTTTGGGATCACAGAAGAGGGAGGGGCCAGTCTTTACCCTCATGCTTCTGAGTCTTATATTTTTAATTATTTATTTACTTTAAAAAAATTTGAAATAGGGTCTCATAGCCCATGCTGGCCTTGAACTCACTAAGTAGTTGAGGCTACCCTTGCAGTCCTTTTTTGTTTTGTTTTGTTTATTTGTTTGTTTGTTTGTTTGAGACAGTATTTCTCTGTAGCTTTCGAGCCTGTCCTGGAACTAGCTCTTGTAGACCAGGTTGGCATTGACCTCACAGAGATCCTCCTGCCTCTGCCTCCTGAGTGCTGGGATTAAAGGTATATGCCACCATGGCCCTGTTTACCCTTGAAGTCTTGATCCTCCTTATGTACCTCTTTCATGCTGAGATTACAGATTTGAGACACCATACCCAGCTGTTTCCATCCTTTTGACTGGGCTCCTCTGTCTTTGGGGGTAGCCAGATGGAAGCAGGTGGTTAAGGTGGCAGGGTCCCCAGTGGCCAGTTCTTAAAAGCCACCCTACCAGGAATGGGGCCATGGCCCTGTTCCAGTTTCAGGGTGTCTTTTATACTTCAGGGCCCACCACAAAGGGCCAGTGAGGTCACACTATCACTTCTGCTGGCCATGGCCTGGAAAACAAGGACTTAGTTGTCACAGTATAGTCTTAGCTTTGTTGACAGCAATAAATGGCACCTCCCAAGCTGCTGTCTGCTCCTGGGTTTCCTCACTTCTCAGGTCCTTGTCTCAGTCTGACAGCCTCACCTCTTCCTGCAGGGTCGAGTTCCCTTCTGGGTCTAGACCCCCAAGTGGGAGGCACTTTGGTGCCTAGCTACTGCAATAATAGAAAGGGCTTTCCCAGGAGAATAGGCCTGAAGCTCATTTTGCCAGGAGGCTCTAGAAACACCTATGATGTTCCTGTGCTTGGGAATAACCAGAAGGAGGCAGGCAGTTAAGCTAATAATGTCATAGTAACCAGTGGTCAATTCTTAAAAGCCACCCCACCAGGAATGGGGTTATGCTCCTGTCCCAGTTTCAGGGTTTCTCTTGTATTGCAGAGGCCACAGTAAAGGGCCAGTGGGGTCACACTATCACTTCCGCTGGTCATGGCCTGGTCAGTAGTCGAGCTTGGGGGCTCTAGAGGTTGACTGGATGAATGTGGCAGGCCCCCAAGCCACCACCTTCACTGTGGAGCGGCCTGCAGGTGATATTTTGGCATCCGTCCCTGCTGGCCTTTTCCTTGCTGCTTCTGGGCCTTAGATCTCTCTGCCACCATCAGTGGATTAAGATTTATGGCTTCCTCAGCCTTGTAATACTTGGGTAGACAGTGGCCTAATCAACAGAGCCGCCGTTTACCAAAATGCTGTCAGCTTTGATGAACATCACTGGCTCTCGGCATTAAATCGGTAGTGAAGGGATTGGCCTTCCAGTGATTTACTGTGGGCCAGAATCTTAGGAAAGGTCTCCACAGAAGGTTTGCTGTGGGATGCAAGTGGCCTTGGCTGTCCCTCACTGCAACATCTGCTTCCGGGTGGCTGCAGCCATATGAGCATCTATAATACAGCTCACCTCTAGGTTGTGAAGCTGGGTCCCCTTGCTGCTTTCTGACTTGTGACCTTGTCAAGAGCTGACAAACCTGGGAAGAGCTGATCAAAGATCAGCTCCTCACTCCAGTTGGCTTTGGGGGCCTTGGTAGAGCCATTCCACCTCTAGAGGGCGCCATTAACATATCACACAACCTATCCAAGCATGCAGGGCATCCTGTGCTTGCTCTTTTCGTGTTTGACAGTACACTTGAATGCACCCTCTTAGAACACTTTATGAGGTGGTGCAAAAGACACACAAAAAACTCCGGGCATGAACTGGGTGGAGTGTGGGCTGAGCTCGAAGTGAGCAGCTTTGGGAGGTTTGTGTGGAAAGACTTTTAAATCCTCCTCCAGGATAGGTACTGCAAAGGTCTGGCAGGGTCTGGGTTTGCAAGTAGGCAGGAAAGAGCAGCCACTCATAAACACCCACTCCTGGTAAAGCAGTATGCCAATCGGGGAGCCAGCCTGGAGCAACGTCATCCTTCCATGCAAGGTGGGAGGCCAGGAGCATGCATGTGGCTGGTGCTGGGTTGGAATCTGCCAGCCTTGGTGTGGGTGGGGCCGTCCCCCAGGTTGTGGGCAGAGGAGGCTCCCCAGGCTCGGGTGGGAGAGCAGGCCAGATGGCGGCTATTTATTACCCTCTGGGCACCCACTCAGTATTGTGAGCACTTTCTGGACCACAGAGTTAATTTCAGCACTGTTGCTTCATAACCTGCAGTGTTCACTATGGTGCTGAGTGGATTCAGGGGTAGGGCACTGGTGTCTGGGACTTAGTGCAGTTAGAGCCATGAGGGCCTGCTGACTTAGGGCCTTAGGGCTGCCCACAAAGCTGTGTTTGCATATTGGCTATCATTGCGGAGTTCTGCTGTGCTGAGCTGCAGGTGGGGGGGGGCGCTGGGCTGTTGCTGAAGGGCTATGATCCTGGCTCCTTGTAGAGTTCCTTCTGTGGATGTGCCTACCCAGAGGCCAGCCAAATTGCACCTCCCACTGTCATTTGCCAGCTTCCTTTCAGGCAGGCCTCAATCTCTGCCTCTCAGCTGGGCTTTTCCTGTGCCCCAGGGTGCCATGATAGCCCCAACAGCACCTCACTTAAAATACTCTTCTGGTTCCAGGAACTATCTCCTAGAATAGTGGGCAGGAGAGGGAGGTGGTGTCTGCAGCTCTGGCTTCGGTCCCATGTCCCATCTTCCCTTGAGGAACTCAGTTCTAGGATTGGTGGATCAGTGGCTGGCAGGGATTCACAAGTAAGAGCTAAGGTGCTTTCTCCAGAGCAAAGGACAGGACAGACAGGTAGTGTGTGTCCAGGCTTGTCTGGAGTTTTAGGAAAGAGGGGACAGAAAGGTTAATATTACAGGTCCACAGGCAGCATTCAGAAGTAGCAAAGTCCTCGTCCAAGCCCTCCCCTTTCTAGAGAAAGGACCGGAAGGCCTTAAAGGGTCTGGGTGATTGGTGATCCGGCTACCTCCTGCTTGGCCTGACATAAGTCTGTCTGTGGTCTGTCACTTCCTTTTCTCCCATCTTCTCCTCCTGGCCAATAGGCCCCAGTGTTAGGATGTTGCTGAGTGGCCCAGGGAGAAGAACATAGCATTCCTTGGCCTGGAGAGAAGAACAAAGTATCTGAGTCTAGAAGGAAGCCGTCACAGCTAGAGCTAGCTAACCCTGGGTTGTGGCGTGAAGAGGGAAGGTGGCACAATGAGGATGTGTGGAGAACCATCACAAGACATTAAAAGTGGCCCTTCTTGTTTCTTTATTGGCACATCTTCCTTGCTCTCATAGACAGTGTCCTGTTCCATTCTCACCCTTGAGACACAGGAAGGGGTTTCTATGGACTCATCTGGACTGACAGGGCCCTGGCAGTGACTCCAATTGGCTCAAGAGTCACACTTGATAGAATGTGCAGGAATCAGTGTGGGAGCCTTGTATGCTGGGTGTATCAAGTAAGGTCTGGGTTTGCTAACAGTGGCTTGCATGGTATGACGACAGATGTCACCTGTCAGCTGTCTGAGTCCTTTTGTTCTGCTCATGTGGAAATCATGAGTGAGCAGGGAGTAGCTTCTAATACTGGCAGCTTTGAGCCTGGCATAGAACTCAGGTGCTTCTCCAGAAGACAAAGGACAGGACAGGCAGGCAGGCTTACAGGCTGGACTGACAGACTCAGAGCCATGAGAAACAGAGACTTATGTCTCCAGGTTTTAGAAGTCAGAGGCAGTTCAGGTGAGAGGCCTCCTGTTCTGAGAACCAATGGCCGGGAGTCAGGCACTCAGAAGCCAGTGAGATCCTGAGCTCTAAGCAATCAGGCAGCAGCATATGCTCAACCTCTGAGCCAGCCACTTTGGGATTCTCAGTAGCTACTGCAGCTAGTGGTATAGGTCTCAAAACCATGAGCTTTTGAGGTGGGCAGCTTCCAGAAACTCTTCTAGAGACCAAGGCCTGCAGCATCTTGCCTACCATCTCTTGTGCCTTCCACAGCCTTAGCTCACAGCCTGCTATTTCTTCTCCATACTGCACTGTCCTCAGTCCTCTCCCCACCCACTCTCTGGAACTCTCTGGATTTTTTTTTTGCCACTGGCTGCAGCTGCCACCGCCTCTGCTGGCCCTCCTTGTGTCACCAATTCAGCCCACTCTCCTCAGGATAAAAATCGCAAGTGTACAAGCTTTCTATGTGGTCTGATGTTGCAACATCTGGGGGCAATAGGGGAGGGTCTCCTCGCAACTCCAAATGCTAGCTGAGCTGGGCATGAGGCACTCGCGTCACTCCCTGTGACCCGCACCATTTGTTGTTCATATGGGCCCTTTGGTCCTTCCTAGCTGCACAAAGGTGGGCTCTGTGTATGTGTGTTGGGGGCAGGGTGCTGTGCGCACAGGGGAAGAAAGGAATTCTGGAGTGGTTGATAACCCCAACGCCTGGCACAGGTATTCGTTTCTCAAAGAAAGATGCAAAGAATGCTTGAAAGAAGAGATGATGCAGCAAAGACAGCTTGTGTAGTCCAAAAAGCTTTGCAAATGTTCTGTGCCTTTCAGTTTAGCATACCTACAGTGTGCCAGCCAGACTTTCCCAAGCACAGGCTCGGTTATTAGCTCACAAGGCTTTATTATTTATTTATTTATTCATTTATTTTCGAGACAGGGTTTCTCTGTAGCTTTGGAGCCTGTTCTGGAACTTGCTCTGTAGACCAGACTGGCCTCGAACTCAAGAGATCTGCCTGCCTGTGCCTCTCAAGTGCTGGGATTAAAGGCATGTGCCATACCGCCTGGCTTTCACAAGGCTCTTTGGGAAAGCCTAACACCTATAAAAATTCTACTGAAAAATGATCACTAAAACTCTGAAAATTTCTACTACATACTTCGCAAATATAAGGAAGAAATAAGCATAGGTGGTACAGCATTGCAAAGCTGCTGAGCTGAGGACAGAGGCTGCAGTGGGGATTCCAGTCCTCAGGAGACCAAGGACAGGGGCTGCAGTGG
>LOJH01049485.1:0-12848 GCA_001685095.1 Ellobius talpinus
TTGGAAGAGCAGGCAATGCTCTTAACCTCTGAGCCATCTCTCCAGCCCAATCAGAAACTTTCTTGACACCAACTTTGTTCTTAAGTTTAACTGATTTGAATTCCTTTCCTCTCAAAGCTCTATATGTCCCATATTATTCTGCTCTACATCACTATAAATCCGGGCAAACGTGCCAAGTAATACCATGCTCTAGCCTGAACATTGTGAGTCGCAAATATTCCTCTGCCAGAGGAAGTGGGATAGAGAAGCAGAGGCAACTAGGAGGCCATAAGAAGGAAGGAGCCTCTTGGCAACTGAGAATTGAAACTTCCAGCACAGAGGCAGTGAGCTGGCTCAGCAGGGAAAGGCACCCGTCACAAAGCCTGATGACCTGACTTCAACCCTTGTGGGAGGACAGTGGGAGGGCCACCATTTCTGCGGACAGACAGACAGACACACACACTGGCACATACACAGAAATAAAGAAAATTGTAAAAAGTAATTTCAAAACAATTGAACTTTGCTGTGACCCTTGTGCTGGAGAGATTTATGTAACTTGACACAAACTACAGACACGTGAGAAAAGGAGACCCCAATCGAGAAAATGCTTCCAAGACCAGGCAGTGGACCAGCCTGTAGAGCATTTTCTTAATTAGTGATTGACGGGGAGGATTCAGCTCACTGTAGGTGGTGCCACCCCTGGGCTGAAAGTCCTGGGTTCGATAAGAAAGCAGGTTGAGCAAGTCATGTGGAGAAAGTCAGTAAGCAGCACCCCTCCATGGTCTCTGCATCAGCTCCTGCCTCCAGATTCCTGCCCTGTTTGAGTTCCTGCCCTGACTTCCTTCAGTGATGGACTATATTGTAGAAGTAAATATAAGCCAGATAAACCCTTTCCTCCCCAGCTTGCTTCTGGTCATGGTGTTTTATTTATAGCAATAGAAACCCTAACTTAAGACAGTTGTTGACATCCAAACTCTACTCCTTTATATAGAGAATGTTAACAATGAATCATGCTTACAGCCTAAGCCTACCTGGTCTTCATGTATGGCCTAAACGCTTTCTGAGATATTTTCTAGGAACCCCACAAACAAGACTGAACTTTTTGTTTTCAATAAAATTCTTTTAGGAGCTGGAGAGATGGCACAGTGATTAAAAGTATTGGCTGCTCTTCCAGAGGACCTAGGTTCAATTCCCAGCACCCCAGGGAGGATCACAAGTCTGTGTAACTCACTTCAGGAGATGTGATGTCCTCTTCTGACCCCCAAGAATACTACATGTACATGATACATAGACAAACATGCAAGCAAAGCATCCATACACACAAAATAATAAAATATTAATTTTTAAAGCATTTAAATCTAAACTTTTTCAAGCCTTATACCTAAGGCTTTACCTAGCCAGCTTTAATCCTATCCAATTCATAGGAACTGCCCTATTATGTCATTTAGGTTCCTTAGCAACCCTTATAGATATAACTTCAAAGGCCAAAAAAAGTGTATATAGTTGTAAATATTGTATATACTATAAATAACTTTGTTGAGACTCTGAGAAGTCCAGCCCTTGGTGTCAGGTATATCTTTTTCTCAGAGTGCCTCTTTCCCTTGATCCTCATGTTTGACATCTGTATTAAGATCTTGTTTTATAACCTCCAGTTCTGTTTCATTCCTCCTGGCACTGAAATCCTTTGCTACAATGAAGCCAAGACTCTGGCTTTACCTGGTTGGAAGTCCCTACAAGCCGAAGGGAATTTCTTCAGCTGTGAGGACAGAGCAATGTGTCTGTCTCACCAGCGCTGACACCAAATGAGCCCACTACTTCTGAATTCAGCCTCACTCAAGTTTGCAGAACGTGGCCAGCATGCCGTCGGATTGTCTACCAGTGTACAGCATGAGTGATCTCTACCTCAGTGTGTCACTGGTCTCCTTGGAAAGCTTACGACGGTCATTATTTACATTTCTGTTGATGTTATGATCCTTCTCGTTGCCACCAGGATGCCCCGTTAAAGCTCTTCTTACTTCATTTCTGGAGATGTGCTGGCTCCCATGTACAAATTCCCCCACATTGCTCCTACAAATCACTCAATAGGTCTCGCCGTAGCAGCAGCCCTAGTCTGGACACCTATTTCTATTACTTACTTTTCTCATTTCTGGGACCAATATCTGACCAGAAGCATCTTAAAGTGGGAAGAATTTCTTTTTATTCATAATTTGAGAGGCTACAGTCAGTGGTGTGAAAGGCGCAGTGTCGGGCAGTAGGAATCCATGGTGTCTCAGCAGACCAGGAAGCGGGGGAGAGAGAGGGCTGCCTCTGAGCTACTGCCTTCCTTGTTCTTCCTCATTGTCGAGCCCCAACCCAGGGAACTGTGCTGATAGCTTCCGAAAGCTGTCCCTCTTTCAGTTGGTCATCTCTGGGAATATCCTCAGGACCACATCAAGGGGTGTGCCTCGCTAAAACCCTAGTTATTTCTTTATCCAATCAAGTCAATCGAGTTGACAATCACACACTTAACAAATGGGTTACAAAACTGGGTTACTTGACTGTCCCATCCCCGGGACTTGTACGGGCTCAATGTGATTCTATCTAGATGGACAAAGCTAAGAAAATACAGTTTACTCAGAACAACCCCTTCTATTACCCGTGGGTCCTACCAACTGCTACCCAGATCAAAATCATGTTAGCTTGGTCAAGACTCTCCTGTTGTGAGGTGGGGTAAATAAGAACTCTCTGAAATTCTAACTTTGTGATGGACTTTTCCTTCTTTTGAATCTTACCTATAATTGGAGCTGAAGAATCCCTGACTGAGAGCCAACTACTAATTATCACAGGAGGGTACAGTTGGGGGGGAGTGACTTTCTCAAAGCCTAACAATAAATGATTAAAACTAACAGGATTTCTGAGGAACACATACAAACAAACTACTTAGATCTACAAAAAGATATACCCAGGGTCAAAGAAAACCCTAAATCCACCCTGGGAAGGACTCTGCCTTCTAGAAGGCAGCTGAGCTCCTACCAAGTGCCCTGGAGGAATGGTCAAGTTCTCTGTAGTTTTCTGAAGGTGGGGATAAGGAACAGCTACTGATCATAATGAAGCCATGGTGGTCTCAGACCATGCCAATTTCCAGGGTGCATGACATCACTAACCTGTTAGTCTGACATGTTCTGGGAACATAAGCCACTGACTCTTGTTAAAGCACACAAACACTTCCTACACAATTAGACCCTAGACATTTCTGAGACTTACTTCTTGTTTCCCATCTATGGCGGCCATGTGCAAGAATTGATATTAAGCAAAACATGTCCGACTGACTTCACAGTTTTTCTTGGATTCAGTTGATGTCTTCTAGCAGCTCAAAAATGGTATTAGATGTTAAATTTATTCAAAGATAATGTGGACTTGGGAACTGAACATTCAAGATGTCAAGATGGACAAATATAGACACCCATATATATATATACATAGACACCCATATATATGTATATATATATATGTATATAGACATATACATGCACTCATAAACTGTTATAAAACTGGCCAATGAAGATAAGAGCAGTAATATAAAGAAAGTAATGATCAACATTATGTCAACATCCTCATCTGGCTGTGTTCACCTGATGGCTGTCAATAACCTTTTATTTAGAATTGAATACAAGTTGAATGTAATAATTCATGCTGATACAGGAAGATAGGCATGAGTTTAAGGCCAGTCTAGGATATACAATGAGTTCAAGGCCAGCCTGGGCTATATATTGAGAAATTGCCTCAAAAAAGAAAGAAAGAAGAAAAGAAAGAAAGGGAAAAAAGAAAGAAAAGGAAAAAAAGAATTGAATACAACACCTCCTCTTGCTTCTGGTACTCAATCAGGTCTTAGTGAGTGGAAACAGGGCTACCTGAGAAGGTGGACCCATGAATGAGAGGCGGCATCATCAACTAGACCCCCAAAGACTCTCAGTGGCTCAACATGAAAGATTGATATGGATGGACATGGTGGTTCAGGCCTGTAATTCCAGTACCTTGAAGGTAGAGGTAAGAGAAATACAAGTTGTAGGCCGTGCCAGCTCTGTCATAAGACCTTGTCTCAAAAAAAAAAGCCACAGGCCAGTGGAGCACCCTATACCAACAATGGCCGCACTGGGTGAAGCAGACAAAGTAGCGTTTCAGTGCTGCTGGCCACTGGACAGCAGAAGGCAAAGTTCATCACCGAGGTGCACCACGTCACAGAGCCATGTTGGGATGAGTATGTGGAAAGCTAGGAGAGTGACCAGACTCTTGTACTGAAAACTGCATCACTGGCTATGCATACTGCTTCACCAACACTCTTACCATCACTGGTCCTTTGCCTAGAATGTCCGGGAAGGAGGACCGTAGGCTGTCCCTCAGGAGGAAGACAGAAGACAGAGGACTTCTGCAGGGAGACTTCTAGTGGAGGAAAAGTTGTGAAGTGTCAGGTTACAGTCAGTTGTCAGGTCTGTTGGTGCTGAAACCTCAGCAACTAAATGTGTAAAAAGTGAATCTCTGGAATATAAAGTGAAAAAGAAGAGAGAAGGAAAATGGATGGAGTGGAGACAGCTGTGTTCTTAGAACTAAAACAGGCCACCAGCCCGGAGGCTTGTGATAGGTCAGGCTCCAGCCGGGAGCTGGAAGTAGCAGGAGAGTCCAAGACACGAGGCCATCCCCTACAGACCTCAGAGCAGAACCCAGCTGGCCGGCAAGCCCTCCACCCAGATGCTAAGCTCATGCCACACTAAACATAACGACCCAGGAAGAGGAGGAGAACCTAGAAGACAGGGCTGGGCAGGCAGCTCAGTAGTAGAGGGCTTGGTTAATGTGCATGAGGCCCTCAATTGATCTCTGGCCCAGGAGGGAGGAGGAAGAACAGAAGTAAAGAAAGAGGGAGAAGAAAGAGGGGGAGGCAGAGGGGGAGGAAGAAGAGGGGGCACATGAGGAGGAAGGGGAAAGAGCGCCCCAGCTCAGTGCTCAGTGACTGGCTTACTCCTTTCTTGCATCTGTGACCCTGTGCACCTGTGCAGTATTCCTGGTCCTGCCTGAGGACTAACAGGGTTGCTTCTGGAGGTGGCCATGTTTTCTCCCAAGGGAAGTGTCTTTCGGTAACTTCTCCATAGTCAGAGCTGAACTCTGGCTCCTGTGTCTGCCTCCAGAGAGCACCAGGCTCCTTTCAGTGCCAGCTTCCTGCATGACTTCTGCTTCATCCAGCTATTTTCACAGCGCTGAAAGCCCTCTGATTAAACTACGTTGGGAAACTGCGCGAAAAACTGGGTGATTTTTGTGTCTTCTCCTTAATTCTTGTCATTTATGTTTCAAAACCCCTTCTCTTTTATTTAACTGACGATATTTGATGAAATAGTTAGAGGGCTAAGGATTATTATTCCTGTAGCTGTCAGATAACAGTTCAGATAAATTATATGCAGAGAGACTGATGGGTGGTTCCAGGACAGGGTCCAAAGCTACAGAGAAACCCTGTCTCAAAAAAACCAAATAAATAAATACACATAAAAATTATAGGCAGAGAGATTGATTGATGGAAGAGGGGTATGAGGGAGGAGAGTGCTAGTTAATGAAGTTTGGCTAAATGTTAATAGCAGGAGAATTAGATCAAGAACATACGGTGATTCTTTGTGCTTCCTTAGATCCTTTCCTGTGATTCTGAAACAGTTTCTACATATAAACTAAAACGTGTTTCTAGAGACCATAAGGCTACATAGACACCAGGTTTGGCATTTATCAAATTTGAACCGAGAACAGGGCAGATACCAAGGTCGTGGAGCCAGCTTGATAGGAGAGGAGAGGGGGGCATCCATGCTGAAGATCTGAGGGAAGGAAAATTGGGAAGGCCACTGGAGCTGCCCTCCCTCAGAAGGAACAGAAACTTGGTCGCATTGATTCATCCTCTTACCTTCTAGACAGTACTGGGTAGACCTCGGAAACCTCTAATCTGTCTGTATGAGGCAATTTTTAATATGTAGTTCACTGTTTTGGTCTAGTTACCATGCAGGACATTTCTGTGTGTCATCATTTGATAGATTAACTTTAATAAGATCCAAACTATAATTATGTTATTGGTGTCATAATCATTACCATGTGGCTCAGTTTTAATAACGTAATGTTTAGGTAGTTTGTCTGTTCCTCCTTAACATCAGACTAACATGGTTTGGAGCTGGACTTCTTCCGGTTTGCAAGGTTGGGGCTTCTTAGGGCTTTGCTTCTTCTGTGGCATCCCAGGCTGGGAAAGTGACTTAACAGAAAACTTTGATGTCATCCACACAGAATGGGGTTCAAATCTAACCCATCCACTTTAGAGAGGGAATTGGAACAAGTTGCCTACCTGCAATTGAGCCTTTCTTTCCTACACAGTGTAAAATCCAGGGCATGGTTGTGAGGGTCGAATAGGAGATCCACTGAAGTCTTTTGGTTATCACACAGGGGTCACCAGTCACCTTCCTTCCAGAGAACCTGGATGAACCAACACTCATTTCCCATGTAAAATTCTGCCATGCCATTCCAACCAAGTAGACCTGCTTGTCTTTGTAGCATGCTTTCCTCGAACCACACTACAAATGGGCAACCTGCATTCGGCTGAGTTCCCAGCGGTGGCTGATTAGTAGAGCAACCTGGGGAGCTTGGGGATCGTTAGAGACTGATTTGATTGGTCTGTGCAAGTCTGGCCATGGGGATACTGTGACCACCAACACGATTGCAACTTGTCACTGTTCCTCTGTGGTATTGCCACTTGGGTCACATGGGTCTCTGGCCAGGCTTGCAAGAGTCAAAGGGAATCTTTGTGTCCACCCTGCATCTTCTCACAAAGGTCAACAGGAAGCCTGTGCAGAGTGTCCATGTTTGGCTCCAAAAGCTAGACCTCGGGAGGAAGATTCCCAGGAGAGGGGAAGCAGCACCAGTGGCAGGCAATGCCAAATAATTTTAATGCTTTTCTTGTTTGCCACATGCCATCAGCCAAGACTTCAAGGGCTCAAAGTAAAAGAGTGTTACTACTTAGGGCCAATGTGCTAAAGAGGTCATTCAAAAAAGTCCAAGACATGGATTCTCAGGTGGTGAGTTCTTCTAGACAGTGCTTCTCAACCTTCCTCATGCTGTGACCCTTTAATACAGTTAGTTCCTCATGTTATGGTGACCCCCAACCATAAAATTATTATTTTTGATGCTACTGTTATGTAATTTGCTACTGTTATGAATCATAATGTAAATATCTGTTTTCTGATGGCCTTAGGTGACCCCTGGGAAGGGCTGTTTGACCCCTAAAGGGGTTGTGACCTACAGGTTGAGAACCCCTCTTCTATAGGATATTTGACAGATAGCAGCTCCTATGCACAGCGATTCCCATGGTAAGCCCCTGGCCACTCTTCAGCAGGGAAGTGACTGTAGCAATGACCATCCGCCTACCTGTTTCCCATGGCTTAGGGACAGTGATGGGGACACTCTGAGAAGTATGCTCTTATGTGATTGTGTCTTTGTGTGGCCATCGTAGGGTACACTCACTTTGTCCTTCTTGATGCAACCAGGAGTCAAGGTAAACAAAACAAGGCTGCTACTGACTAACCTTGAGCACACTGCCCTACAGGAAAGCCTTTAAAATAAAGGTATACTGTGTCAAATCATAAACCCTACTCATGGTTAATATCAGTTCTCTCTACTGTACAGAATCTATGTGCTGTGCTGGTATGTGACTGGCGTACAAGTGGGCTTGTTGGCACCAGCATCAGCACAAACACTGGAACTGCCTTGTACTGCCACACTGTGAGAACTATGACACCTATGACATCGTAGAGATTTTTCAGCTCCGTTACAATATCTGGCACCATCTTCTTTTATGTAGTCCCTGGATGACTGAAAAAAAATGGATACGCCCACGGTGGTGGCCCACAACGTTAATCCTAGCACTTAGGAGGCAGAGACAGGCTAATCTCTGGATCTGAAGCCACCCTGGTCTACAGAGTGAGTTATAGGACAGCCAAGGCTACAGAGAGAAACCCTGTCTTGAAAAACCAAAAACCAAACCAACTGAAAAACGGATGCATCATTATGCTTGCTGGTGTTAGGCCTCCTTCATTAGTAACAAAGGACAGCCGTACTGGACTTGGTTACAAGGTGGCAGCTCTGACCTACTGGACTGCAATTGGGGGAGACAGTTACCCACAATGCAAATACAAAAAAGTCAAGTGTTTAGAGCCATGCCTGGTTCCCCTCTGCACCCAACTATTAATACGCGAAGTCTCCTATAGTGTCCACACTTTTCTTCGCTAATTCTACAAGGTACTGCGGGGTTAGGAATCTGAGGATATAGAAGTCAGATTAGCCTAAGTGAGCGTCATAGTGACAGAGGCTAATTATGTACCTTGGTTCAGTAAGAGGCATTTATTAAGTCTAAACTTTTGTATGAACATGCAGTCTCGCAATAAGCACTGGTTAGGTACCCATTGTACGCCAAGCATGTGTGCAGGTAGGACACAACGTTTGTAGGACTGCACTAACAGTTACCATGGCCCACTCCAGTGGGCAGTTCTGGCTAAACGGTCTTCCTTAGCTCCATTTTCCTGGAGAAACGGAGGCTTTCAGCGATTGCAAGACCATTTAATTCCACAGTCCCTACTCCTCACTGCAATGAAAGTCTTGAGCACTTAGACATTTAAGGAATTTGCTCTGTTTTGATTATTAAGGTAAACAGCCCCCTGAGCATCAACTCTACGGTACTCTTTTCTCTGTGGAGGGCTCCACACACCGCAGTGCTCCGGAGCCTGCTGCCTCTATTCCCAGGCGCCCACCACTTCTGACACGTTGAGGAGTTGAATTGGAAGAAAAGGCAAAGGGGTGTGGAAGTTTTCGAGACTCCTGGGGATCCCCAGATCTTCCTAAGGAAGAATGCTGGTTCCGAGGCTGCCCCTACTCTCCAAAATCTGTTTGCTTGCAAAACCCTGTGCAACGGCCACACCAAATACCAAACCTTGGACAGGAACCAAACGGTCACTTCCCCGCCCTCCCAGCACAGTATGCAAATCCGAGCACCAGGAAGTAGCTGGGACCTCTTGGCCGAGCCCAGCGACAGCCAGTTCCTCTCCCACCGAGCCCGGCCCGGGCGCCTCCCCAGCTGACGCTCAGTAGCTAAGCAGCCTGCTGCAGGCCGGGCAGTGTCCCCCGCGCAGTGTGCCCGCAAGCGCCAGCCACGCGTCCTGCTACCCGGGCCGGCAGCTGCTTCCCAGGCGGGCCCCAGAGGGTCGTCCAGTCGCGTACGCAGCTTTGAACTGAAGTCACCGTGGAGTTCCGCAGCCCTGAAACTTCTACCGCCAGCGAGTGAGTGAGGGGCTCGAGCGCGGGGTGGGCGCGTCGGGTAGACCGAGCCAGGGACCGGAGCCCTTGTCGCTTGCTTGGCTAGGGACCCGGTTATTCGGCGCAGCAAAGGTTGCGCGCCGTTTCTTACCGACACTCACTCCGGGTGGTGAGAGCATTCAGATGCCTCCAGCCTGGGGTGACTGTGACTCGCCCGGGCGGTCGAGCGGGGGACGCGGGGGCGGCGGTTCCGCAGGTGTCCGCAGCGGAGCGGCGCGGGGGCGTGGTGGGAGGTGCGCACAGGGTGGGAGTCCTTGGGTCCCTGGCGGGGGCCACCTGCTGGCCCCGCTCCAACTTCTCTCCCGTGATAGGGAAGCCTCAGGGCACTCGGGAAGGAGCGCGGCGGGAATTCGGGAGGGGGTCACCTGGGACGCAGTATCTATCTAGTCGTCCTGCCAGATCCTGGGTCCCCAGGCCGGCCCTCTCTAAGGCTGATTGTTGGCTGAGGTTCCTGATGACTCGGGGCAAGGTGGTGACGTCGAGCGGCTACGGCGGAGGCTGGAGCTCGACCTCCCGCGGAGCCGGGCTTCTCTCTGGCGGCCGCGGAGCGGTCCGACGCCTTGGCCAAGAGGAAGCTGGAGTTATTTTAAGAATTCAGGGATGCCTTTCCTTCGGGCTGGGGGAAGGGTGTATGCAACAGTTCCCACTCGCCCGCCTTATCTTAGCTGGTTGTAGTGGCTTCCCCAGGCTGTTTAGGTTGTATTTTTTCCCCAACAGTCCGCTACTCTGAGCACTTGTGGTTGTCTCTTCCTTTCTTTGAGTATCCATGTTTGTGTTAATTTTGCCAATCCGCTTAACTTCCTTGCCACTCAGAATGCAGGTGGGAATCTAGGCCATGCAGTCTCCCAGCTGTGTGTGTCTGCGGATTATTGAAGTTCCCAGTTTGGGTTTCCTCATAATTCAGAATGAACCTACCCGATAGGTTTAATAAACTGAAAGTCCTGGAACTTAACGCCGCGTTATGTAAATGGTACTTGGTACAGCTGGTATCTGTAAAAAACGAAGGTCCTTGGGTCTTGGCAGTTTGGTGATTTTAAACCTGAAACCACAAGTCAGAGTGAGCCATCTGATTTTTGAAAAAAATCTGCTTAATAAAGACCTGAATGGTGTGGTGTCCCATGTGTTCCTCTGATTCCCTCATTCCAAAGCGAGGCCCTAAAACCTAAGACCTAGCGCGGAAGACGCTGGACGCTGGACTCCTGGTTTGCTCCTGAAGCTCAGCCGGCTGTAGGGTGTTTTCTCTGTGTAGTAACGTCCTTAGTATTTTTTTTCCTTTTTACGGAAATAGGCTGTGCCCAGAAGGGTGCAGGGCTTCTCTAGTCCTTCTTTAGTGAGGGGAATCCTTCTTCCCACTAAGTCTGCCTATCCAGGCTCTCATTTGGAGCTAAACTGGGTGATGTGGGACTTTTCCAGTTTCTTTGTTTTGCTTTTGTTTTTTAAATTTGGCTCACAAGAGCCTTTGGTGAATGAGTCTCTTGGGCTGTGAGTGTGGTGACCTGAGCCAGGGAAGAGGCCAGCAGGTATGAAGGAAGAGAGGTCAGGATCCAGGAATTCTGAGCTGTGGTATAGGCACCGCTGGCCAGGGTTGAACTTATGGAACACCCACTTGGGCCGTGTATTGAGTCAGTGTTTCCGCATGGCAGCAGAGTTATTAGGAAATGTTCATGTTTATAGACTGGTCATCCCGACAATGACTGGCAACGGCTTTATCTCTTTTGTCCAAAATGAAGGCCTGGTGCTTGACGATTGCTCCGTGGAGATGGCCTGGAAGGAAGAAGGGAGGCTAGTCTGTTTGATACCCTGCTGTAGGCTGCTCACCCTCTGTCTTGGCTTCTGGAACAAGGGTGGAAGGACATTGTCGAACGTCGCCAGAGCCCTAAATGGAAATCCCTGCTCAGGACTGTTCTCGGTGTCTTTGGAGGAAGTCCTGATGGGCAGTCAGACAGTTTCTGCAAAGCTTCTTTATCTTAGAGTCTTGGTACTTTGTAAAACTCCCCCTTCCACTGCTAGTGGCTTCCTTTCCACAGAAGAGGTCCTACACAGCTTGGCAAATCAGTGGCTTTGAAGACCTCTTCATTCCTCCAGGTTTTGTGTTCAGAAATAAATGACAGAAGCATCTGATTAGAGTTTGGTCCCATAGAGATGTCATTTAGCAAAATGAAACCATATGATCATATATGAACCTATACTGATTTCATAAATTGGAATATAATATGCACACATATACAGCATAAGACATTGTTGCATCTCACTGGAACCAATGATCCCTAGGATACATAGATTAATAAATAGAACATTGAAGGGCCACCACAATTAGTAGGCTATTAGTCGGTTACACATTGGCATTGGAACCAGCCTAGAGCCTTTCTGAGCAGCTTATAGCAATGAAGATAATACTTTTTTTGTAACTTCAAAAGCCTCCTGACTTCATCTGGATCCCTCATGATTCCCTACCCGAAAGCAGGGGATGGACAGATACAAAAAAGAGACTCAGGGAAAGGCTAGATGGTCTTTGGATATTATAGGTATGTTTTCTGACTACTCCTACTTTGCAGTAGTCAATTACTTAAGATAAATGTGTTATTTAGTACGTATTTGAGACAGAATTGCAGGGTAATTTTCTTTACTTATTTGGCAGTTTTTCTGAACTAAGTTGGGGGGGGTATGTAGGAGTGGATCTCCAGGAAGCCATCTCCTGTATTTTCAGCACTGTTTCCTCTTTGGTGTGGATCATCCATAATAACACCGTGTGTCATTGGAACAGCCTTGCTTATGGCATGCACTGGTTAGCCAGGATTGTCCAAGGACAAACTCTCAAAAGACTTCTCTCTGTCATTGCTGGAGACGCCTTGCCATGGACTCTTATCAGCTCTACATACCTGTTATAACAAGAGCATCCCTCATGATGGAGAAGGAAAGCCTATAGCACCCATGTAGAAGACAGGCTGGGCTTTCTGAGTGCCTGCTGTGGGCCAGCCAGTGGACGGCCCAGCACTCAGCTTGCTATAGTCATTGCTTCCTAGCTTTGAAGACTAATAACGGAGCGAAGGAAATGGAGGAGGAAGTTTCTTTTCCAGTCAGAAATACAGAAATATTTCTACAGCTGCCCAGTTTCCTGATGCCTAGATTGCAAAATTTTGAGTAAATTCTGTCGTCATTTCCAACATTTAAGTTCCCATTTGAGGGGAGACACTCAAATGTGGAAAATGGGGTGTTAATTCAGGGGTGAGAAAGTGTGTGGCAGCCCCGAGTCGAGACTCAAGCCTTCTCTCATCTCTCATCTTTGTCTTGATGAGTCTCTCATCTAGTCTTGAGTTATCTAGAGGAACTTTTCTGTAAATGTTGAATAACAAGCTTAAAAAATTAAATCAAATTCTAGCAAGTATGGTTTGCCACCATAGCCTTAGTTCTTTATTCTTTGGGCCTTTTTTCTTTTTTTGCTTTTTTTGAGTGTGGAGTTTATTGAGAAAAGGGTAAAAGGAGAAAAGGCACCACACCCACACCCACAC
>LOJH01049488.1:0-12847 GCA_001685095.1 Ellobius talpinus
ATATATATATATATATATATATATATATATATATATATATATATATATCTCAACCACAAACACTGCTGTGGCATTTTTGTATGCATCCAGGGTTTTATTTCTCTGAGATAAGTGCCCAGGAATACAGATGCTGTTCCATAATGCAGCTATATGCTCCAATTTTCAATGAACCACCATACTATTTCTCAGAGTGACTGTATGCTTTTACGTTCCCACTAACAACATTTGAGTGGCCCAGTTTCCCCAAATTTTTGCCACCATTTTCTGTTGTTGCTGATTTTCTTTTTTTGAGGTAAAATCTGTTGGGAAAATAGTGATAATTCATTATGCTTTCAATTTTCAGTCCCGTAGTGGGGAATGATGGTGAATATTTTTTATGAGTCCATGTATCAAGTAGCACCCTCTCAAGTGAAATGTCTGCATATTCTGCATATGTGAGCTGATGTCTGGTTTTGTTTTGTGTTGTACTATGTATGGTAGTCTAATTATTCCACTGTCATTTGCTGAAAAGATTTTTTTCAATTATGGAGTGGCCTTTGCACCTCTATCAGAACTCTGTTGCCAGGAATCCTTTGGGTCTATTTATAGGTTCTTTTCTGGTTCCTTGGTTGGCCTGTCACTCCTTCCGCCAAGGTCCTGTCTTGATTGCTGTAGCTGTAGAGACGATCTGGAAGCTAAAGTAGCTAACTCTGTTCATCCTCTTTAAGAATTGTTTCTGCTCACTTCATTTCCTTACCTGCTGATACAAGTTTCACAGAAATTTTGTTTGTATTTATCAAAACTGTACTGAAGTTTTAGTAGAAACTAGTTAGGTCTGTATATTGATTTGAGAAGAATTGACCTCTTTACTCTGTGGATATTGCCAAAGGTTGAAATGTAGCTCACTGGGAAAGAACTCATCACAAACAAAGAAAGAAACCAACCAACCAAACAAGTGAAAGAAAGACAGACAGGATTCTAAGCCATGGTTATATATCATATGTGCTGCTATCGTTTAGATTTTATTGAGTTCTGTTATCAGCATTTCGGGGTTTTTTAACCATATAAACTTGTATACACATTGTTCTAGATTTACACCAAAGTATTTTCACTTTTTGGGGAGTTATAAATTGTATTCCACTTTTATTTTCACGTTTCACTTATTCCTTGCTGGTTAGCTTCTTTAAACCACTGTTTTAGATTTCAAAGATTATATATGTATGTGTATATGTGCACATGTGTGCCAGTGCTCTTGGAAGCCAGAAGATGGCGCTGGAACTTCTGTGTGTTGGGGTTTTTTTCCCTTTCTCTGAGATTTCTCAGGACCATTGGCATGGAAGTCATGCTAAGCCTAACCTATTAGAGGACTCTCCTGAGTGTCAGATTCTTGCTTGAATTGCCTAAGTCTCCTCCCTAGCTCATTCCTAACTACAGAATTCACGGAAAACCTGACAAATTCTCTGTGGTCTGTAGCTCGAGCTTGGCTTGTTAAGCTTGCTTGCTTTAGCTGTACAGGTGGGTTCCCCGCCAGTCGAACCCTTTGCTGGCTCTGGTGTCTGTGCTCTTGGAGGATCATTTCCTAGTCCTTTGCCATTATCTTCCCTTTAAAAGTCTGGGAGTGGAGAGTGGGCATTGTTACAGTATGGAGGAAGACAGCCATGGCTGCACGTGCTGTGGGAAAGGCTCTCAACCATGCAGTGCCCACTCAATTCCTGCATGTCCTTGCTATAGCACTGCAGGCCTCCGCTGCTGGCCAGTTTCACAAGACATGTCTCACCAGGTTGATAGCCACGAGCAGCTCTGCATTCTCCCATGTGGTGTTTTGTGTGATTCTGAATGAAAGCATTCCTAGTACGTATGCTTTAATCTGAAGAGCCATGCATACTCCTGGCCTGGAGAGGAGAGATTTAATTAGTTGTTATGGTTACTAATAGTCCCCAGATGCTTAAGGTAACATTTCATTGAATTTTTTAAAGTTAATTTTTATTTATGTATTTTGTGTGTTTGGGGTCACATGTTACATCGTGCATGTATTTGAGGTCAGAGGACAACATTCAGGAATTAATTCTTTCTTCCATCGTGTGGGTCCTGGGACTCCAACCAAGGTTGTCAGTCTTGGTGGCAAGTGCATTTACCTCTGAGCCATCTTACTGGTCAGTGACTGACATCTTTAAAAAACCTTAAGGGAGACAAAGTCTCTGGAACTGTGTAGAGATTTAAGGGAATTTGTTAGTTTTGCCTAGCCAACAATGCCAGATATGAGAGTTTGGTACAGGTCCCTGTGGCAGACCTGACTGCCACTGTGGTGTAGGGTCCAGGCAAGAGGTCTCTTTACCAAGAAGTCACAAATACTATTTGGCACATACCACATTTTGTAGCATGGAAGTTTGAATTCATAGGGGCTAGAAGGAAAGTACTTCTTAATTATGCACAGTTATAAGTTGCTGCTCCACAGGGGTTAGGAGCAAAGTAGTGCTCATTTTTATCTTCTTTTCTTTAAATCAATCTTTTATTTATTTACTTTTATTTTATGCTCACTGGTGTATGTATGCTTGTGTGAGGGTGTCAGAAGCTCTGGGACTAGGGTTACAGACAGGTGTGAGCTGCCATGTGGGTGCTGAGAATTAAGCCTGGGTCCTCTGGAAGAGTGGCCAGTGCTCTTAGCCACCAAGCCATCTCTCCAGCCCCAGCAGCACTCATTTTTACAGGAGGACTTTTTTTTGACATAGGGTCTCACTGTGCATCTCTGGGTGGCTTGGAACTCTCTATGTAGACCAGGATGGCCTTGAACTCATAGAAATATGGTATTCTGCCTTTGCCTTCCAAGTGTTGGAATTAAAAGCATGGATCGTCACATCCAGTATCTAAAGAAGGCAGGTTTTTATCAGTGAAGGCCAGAGCAACATCTACAGGGCCAAGAAGAAATTCAGTGCCTAAAGTTCCTGTCAAACAAACATGAGGTCCTGACTTCTGGTCCCTGCCACCCACATTAAAACTCAGGTACATGGGAGCATTTCCTGCAATCCCAGTGCTAGAGATACAGAGACAGGAGGATGTCTGGGACTTGCTCACCAGGGAGTCTTCCCAGGATGATGAGTTCCAGGCTCAATGAAACACTTTATCTCCAACATACAAAATGAATGGTAATAGAGGAAGTGACTGGCAGTGACCTATGGTTTCTTTATATTTGTGCATGCCCACACACATATCTGCGCATGAACACACACACAAAGTGACATTGACCCCCACCACATGCACACACACAGTAACATTGACCCACTTACACACACACATACACACACACACACACACACGCACACATTGACCCATTTGCTAGGTTGCTTAAGAAACAGTGCTTTAAGCAAGGTTATACTCTGTGGGTTCGTGGTTGGAGTCACATCTCTGGGATAGCAGACAGGAATGATTTCCCCAGATAGAATGTCTATTTGTCTATACATTTTCACCTGTAGCCAATAGCATGCCTTTGCAAGAGAGGCACGCAAGCACAGTTCTTACCGGCGCATCTGTTTCCTCCAGCTGGAATTTTCCATTTCTGGAAAAACTGTCTAATGACAACGTACAGTGTTGAAAGGCAGGGCCAGTTTGTGCAGCCGCAAACTTGTTTGTGCCCAAGCACTGAGACACAAGAGCTCAAGTTCACTAAGATGATGCTCAGGAAAGGCAGAGATTGAGGAGGAAAAGAAGATGGAAAAGGAAAGAAATGAGAGCTTCCTCTCTCAAGTCAACCTAGAAGAGGAAAGCACACATGCCTCCTGGGAAGGCAGGGCCAAGTTTCGAGCTCCTTGGAAGATGTCAGCACCATTCTCAAGGCCCCTTTCTCAGTACAAAGGTTCTCTTTGTAGGTCTGCTTAGTTGCCCCATCACTACCTGGGGGCAGACAGCCGTGGCTGTGAATCTGCCTCCTATGGATCATTTCTGATTTACAGTGATATTTACATATTCAAGCCCATATCTTATTCTGTTATTTGTGCTGTTTGCCTCCTTAGGACGGGGCCATAGGCTGGGCTGTGCCTCCATTGTAAATCACTTGCCCAGCATGTGTGAAACCCTGACATCCCCCTCCAGCACAGTGTGAATTGCACAGGAGTGGAGAGCCAATGTCTGTGTTCTCCTCAGAGGTGCACTTTACCAGGAAGTGATGCTGAATGCTTTCGACAGGTGACAGAATGAAATGACGGAGACAAAGTCAAAACTCAAGGAAACAGAAAAATAATCCATCTATAAATTTAACATTAAAGAAGCAGACTGTTATAGTGTGCTTTACTCTGACCCTCAGGGGACTGTGTTCTAGAGTATATCTATAAAGCAGTACCCAAATGTCACCACGTTCTGTTTCACTGGGTGAATGTTGCTGTTTAGCAGCAAGCTGGAATGTGTGTCACATTATAAGATTGACTGAAATGTGGCGATCATATCTGAGTTTCAGAGAGTAGCCGGGAAGGTGAGATGCCTTACAGAGCGATGGCTGAAAGGCTTACCCGGCTCTTCTCAGGCTACCCTCTTTCCACGCAGTCTCATTAACTGACTTCTATTAGACAATAGAAGAATCGACGCCAAAACTGTCAATTATTTAGTCCAATTCGGGTAGTAAAACCATTCTATGAATTGAAATGCAGTTTACTTTGAAAGGAAACCACACCTCCCTGGAGGCTGCTAAATGGTTGGAGGAAAACAATTCTAGGATTCGCCTCTCTATTGCAACATTATATGTTGGAAAAACACACTTAATTATATTTGATTTGCTCGAAAGCCTTTTCCGGTGCCCACTGCTATTAACAAAGGAAAAGTGGCAGGAGAGGCTGGGCAGAAGACAGCCTAGCTCCAGAGTTTAGGGGGCACACCCATAACGCAAAAGAGCCTGCCTGACAGACCCCGTCTTTCGTGATTCAGCTGCCACTCTTTAACTTCGTGAAGCCAACCCTGCAAATGTCTAGAAGAGTCACATGCTTAGTTTAGGGGACATATGTTAGAGCACAAGAGTGTTGAGGTTTGGGGTTTTTTAAATTGTAAACTACTGAGCCTGCAAGATGGCTCCATGGGTAAAGGCACTTGCTGCCAAGTCTGGCCACCTGAGTTCGATCCCTGGAACCCACGTGGTGTGGTGGAAAGAGAGAAATGATTCCTGTAAGTTGACCTTTGACCTCCATGCAAGTGCTGTGTTGAGTGTGCTACACACATACATATGTGTGTGCTCATTTACACACCCTCCATGCTAACACAAAACTAATAAAGTGAAAAAATATCAATTTACACAGTGTTGCTCTCATTCATTTGACTTCCGTTTGCTGGAGCGAGCAGGACCCTGCCCAGAAGTTGGTACATTTTTCCACATGAGAAGCTTTTAGGAAGGCTTAACATGATGTGTGTAAGAGGATCCAGGGCCACTTGCCACTGGTATTTTCTCCTTTATGCTATCCAAACAATCCCCTCTCCTAGCCACCATTGCTCATTAAGGCAGCTTTAGAGGGGCCTTTCCTCAAGACAGAGGTAGTGAGAATGGTAGTTTGACTCTTCTTGCCTGCAGAGGTCCACACACACGCACACCTCAGCCCCATTTTGATACAATGGACCCAGTTCTAGTCCGGGTCGAAATGTAGGACCTGGCTGTTGCATAGGGGGTATCTAGGGACGCTGCAGTATTTTGTCCGTATGTCCCACAGGGCTGTGTTAGTTAATGCTGTGTTAGTTAACTCCACAGAAACCTGGAGTTTAATAACCTTAAAAAGAGGAAACATTTTGGTGGGCTCCTAGGTATGGAGATCTTGCTCTGTGATCGGTTGGCCTGTTCCTTTGGGCTGAGATGAGGCAGCACACATGGTGGGATCATGTAGAGGAGTAAACCTCACAACTCTAGGAAGAACACACACAGAGAAGGAGACAGGGGCCCTATTTCCTTCAATGGTGTACACCAGTTACTTCAGGACCTCTTGTAAAACTGTAAGCCCACTTCCTTTGGACTGCAAGCTCTTGAATAATGACACTTATTATTAATTATGAAAGCTTGGCCTTGACTTGGACTTTTTCCAACTAGTTCTTATAACTTGCTGACACATTAATATTAATCTGCATCCTATCCCGTGGCTCATTACAGCTCCTCCATACTGTATGTCCGACTTGCTCAGAGTCTCACTGGTGAAATCTCTACCTCTCTGATTCCTTCCCAGAGTTCATACCTCTACCCAGAAGTCCCACCTCTCCTCTCCTACCTAGCTGTTCAGCTCTTTATTAAACCAGTCAGAAGGTGCCTTGGCAGAGACACCTCTTCACAGCATGCAAAATGATTATCCTACAACATAAAACCACTTATCTCAACATCCCCTGTATCTCCAATGACACCACTTTGGGGACTAAGCCTTTAGCATGTGGGAAACATTCCAGATCCAAACTACAGTGATGGTGCCGGCTCCCAGAAGACTACCTCCAGGCAGCCTACCTATGCGAGAGACCAGAGGAGCATGCCCAGGTACTGAGGACATTGTCCCAGCTTCTGCTTGGATCCTATCATGGGGTCATCAGTCAGGCTCTTTACCAGGGGTTTCTCTAGTCTGTGGGGTTCTCTTGAGACACATTCTGTTCTGGTAACCTAATAAATGTCAAACTACCCACAGAGTATTTGTCCAATTTTGGATATAAGGAAATTAAATACTTTTGTCCTATTGAATAAGAAAAGAGCAGAGAATAAGATGACTTAAGACTCCTATTGTCATTGCTACATATATTTATTTCTGGACAAAGATTTGAGGCACAGAGTAGTCTAACCATACGGGGTATTTATGACAAAAATATTAGTATTCTAGACAGATGGAAAAGTGTACAATTGTCCACATTAAAAAATAATAAATAACAAAAGCAAAACTAACAAAGCTCTTGTGGTTCCTGTCCTTTTTCTTTTCTCTCAGAAAAACCAGGAGACTTGTATTATCTAATTTTATACTTAAATGGATTCTGGGTAAGTGTAAATCAATGAATTCTATTTAAATATTTGGTATACAGTATGACTGGACTCTTTTCCAGCAGCAGACACTGGCTCTGCCTTAATCAGAATGGATACTTTGGGGCCAGGAGAAAGCTCACTGGGAAAAGCGCTTACCACTTAAGCAAGGAGCATGGGGACTGAATTTGAAGCCAACATCCACAGACAGCTGGAACTGGTCAAGCATGCACCTGTAATCTCAGCACTCAGGGTGGGAGGCAGAGACAGAGGAGTCTCACCAAAAGATCAGTGGCAAACAAGGCTGCAGGTGCTGCCGTGAACAAAAGAGATTTTGCCTCCAACCAAGTAGAATGCCAGGACCTACACCGGAGGTGTCCTCCGTACACATGTCTGCACTCACGCCAATACAAAGACTGTGTGTGTGTGTGTGTGTGTTGTGTGTGTGTGTGATTTTAAAGAGGGTATTTGGGGGAGGAGGCTAGAGAGATGGCTCAATGTTTAAGAGTTTTCCAGATGACCTGTATTACATTCCCAGCACCCACATGGCAGCTACAACTGTCTGTGACTCCAGTTCCAGGGGATCCAATACCCTGCATATATATATATATCCGACACAGATATATATGCAGGCAAAACACCAATGCACATAAAATAAAAATAGATAAAGCTCTAAAAAAAGAAGATATTTGGGGCTGGAGAGGTAGATCAGGGGTGCTTGCTACTCTTGCAGAGGACCTGAATTTTGTTCTCAGTTCTGACACCCTCTTCTGGCCTCCTTGGGTACCTATATTCATAACACAGACATGTGTGTGCACAAGAGAACGCACGCACACACACACAACCAATTTTCTAAAATAAAAAATTGAATCCTAAAAGTGTTGCTGGAATTACACTGGGGAGGGTTCAGATTCAAAGGGATGGTCAGAGGGACCAGCTGGCCGTACATAGAAATAAAGGCAGCTCTTAGAAGCAAAAGAGAAATAAACACAAAAAGAAACAAATTATGGTAAATTAGAAAAATGGAGTGTCCACTATATATGGATTTTCTGTATTTTCCCTGACAAACCTGTCTAGTACACATTTCCTTGTTCCAGGAGGACATGTACCACTTTGAGTCTTTGCTGGAGGAAAAGGCTGTTTGAGTAGCTGTTGAAAGGTTGTTAAATGTGATAGTGATGCCAAGTGCCAAGGCTGAGGCAGGAGGATTGCAAGTGCAGGACCAACCTGTACAATGTAGAGAGATCTACCACCATAAAAAAGAAACAATTCAAAGGGGAATGAAAAAGAGGCTACTGGGTAAGTAAATCTGTCCCAGGGGCCTCTATGAGTAGCAGTGAACCTAAGTCCCACCAAGTAGACACCTTGTGGGCTGTGGGCTGCAGAATGGGCCGGAGCCGTCGTCCATTCCTGAGTCCTACCTATTCTGGTGGAACTTCAGAAAAAGGAGGTAGGGACCCACAGTAAGGGCTAGGAGGCGCCGAAGGGTTTCTTGGCCTCGTTGAACCTCTGTTTCTTTGTTTGTAAATGAACCATCTCTACTGTGAGATGTCAGTGGACTGTGGTAGAGTCCTGTGCATTGAACCCCTCAGTCTGATAACTGGCACTGTCCCAGAAAACGGCTACGGGCCAGGAGGTTGGGTTTGGCCCTGATGTGGACAGCATTCATGTCCGAGTCTCAGGCTGCTTCTCTGTACATCTGGTACTGAGACTGGTGATTCCTCAGGAGGTTCTTTGTAGAGGACCTTACTCTCCCTGGAGTTTAATAGCATTCAAGAGTGAGACTCTCTTTGGGTGCTGTAAACAGAAGTTTCTGTTCTATTGAGTCCAACGTCCATTTAGTCCCAAAGAAACAGACAGAAATTATATTAATTACAACACTGCTTGGCCAATGGCTTAGGCTTATTACTAACTAGCTATTACAACTTAAATTAGCTCATAATTCTTGTCTATGTTTGGCCATGTGGCTTGGTACCTTTTCTCAGTGAGGCATTCTCATCTTGCTTCCTGTGCCTGACTGATGACTGACTCTCTGCCTTTCCTCTTCCCAGAATTCTCTTAGTCTGGTCACCCCGCCTATACTTCCTGTGACAAATAACAAATCTTTACAGTGTACAAAAGCATTATCTCACAGCAAGGTGACCTGGAATGGACACAGGCTTTCACTGTCCTGACAGGGTCAGGGGGGAGAAGTCATGCAGCTCCCGGTTCAGAAAGACACATCAGTACTTGGGACACAGCGGGGCCATCTGCAGAGAAGCCACCCACTGTCTCAGTGGCTACCTCCTCCTCTGTGGGTTCTACCCTGTGATTTCTAATAAGCAAGGTTGGGGAAGCTGGGTCAGTAACCAGACGGCTCCCCACATGACCCTGCTGCCCTGTTTCCTCCTGATAATACAGTTCAATGTGCCACAGGCAAGAATGTCACCTGACTTCTGTGTGTGACAATTTCACTTCCATGTCAGATGCCTTTCTTTGTCGAGTAGATGCTTCAGTGCAGAGAGGAAAGTTACCCTGGACTTAGCACAAAACACCCAAGGGACTCATCATGGGCTGGAAACTTTTGCAGCTTTTTGCAGTGTGTTCTTGACCACATATATTCATATTTTTTCTCTTCTGTCTCTGTCTCTCTCCTCTTCTTCTCCCTCCCCCTTTCTTCTTTCTTTTATTTGTTTTTCTGAGACTGGCTTCAATGTCATGGCACTCCTCCTGCCTCCTCCCATCAAGTACTGTGATGACAAGGAAGAGCCACCATGTTGAGCTTGGGCAAGTCTTTACAACTGCTGGGTGCTCCCCTGCCTCCTGTCCTAACAGTTCAAAGAATCTGGAGGGACAATGTTGACTGCTTTTATTAGTAGAGGATAAAAGAAAGAAAAAAGAAGAGGTAGAGAAGGGATGAAGGAACTGAGAATGGGAATAAGAGATTCTGGGGGAGGGGAAAGAGGAAGGGAGGAGGAAGGAAAGAAGGGTGGATTTCAGAGAACACATCCGTGTTCAAGTTTCTCAGACAAAAGTTCATATACAGAAGGCATATTGCTGGGTAAACTCCATCTGAATCCATGCAGGGTGTCCCTTTCTCTACACAGAGGTCTCCCTGGGGATCAACACCCCACTCTATCCTCCCTCCCTGTGGTCTCAGGTTCTCAGACACACATGTTCTCTGCATCATGCTTCCCTCTCTATGCTTGAGTTACAGGTGTAAGTTGCTGTGCCAGATTTTTTTAAATGTTGTTTCTGGGGATCTGAACTCTATTCTTGGTGCTCTTGGGACAGGCACTCCACTGACAGAGCCATCTTCCGAGCCAACATGTTGGGATGCTTTTATTGGCAGATATATCCCAAGAGCACAGAAGAGTGTCAGGCAAAGCTGGTGCTCAGAACACATTCATCAGTGGGCAGAAGTTTCTCATTACAGCCTGGTGAGGAAGTGAGTTTATAGTTGAGGAAACTGGGACTCTAGAAAGCCACGTGACTCTCTTCAGGCATGTAGGATGTAAGGGAGCAGGTACAGGGCAGAGCCTGCCATGGTGTTGGCCAGAGAAACAAGTCCCTTGATTCCTCCTGACCTGCTCCAGGAGCCTGAAGCCCCAGAAAGACTGGTCTCTTCACATTGTGCCGCTAGTCCAGTACATTCCTTGCTCTGAGTTTTGCTTCTGTCTTTGCTGACTCCTTTGCCAGTCCTTGCCACCATTACTTTTTCTTCTCTGTCTCTGATGATGCATATTAGATCTATTCACTGTTCAGTGTCCAGCTGATACCCACTCTCTCCCAAGCACAGGCTCCTTCTGCTGGAACGCATACCCTTGCCTGTTTCTCCAATTTGTTTCTCTACACCTTGGGTATTGTCCCTTTACACTGATGATGACGCTTTCCCTTTAGGTAGACCACATGCTCCTCCAGGCTGGAGCAGCATCACACAAACGTTGGTGGAGCACAATTGCCTAGTGAGGCAAGGAGGGGTCAAAATCCCTATCTTGATCCATTTTATTCCTTGTGGCAACCAGAGAATATATCTAAAAGGGTTATGAATGAATAAAAAATTAGACAAAACTAAAGAAAAGGTTTAATGTAGGTCAGCTAATGCACCACGGCCAATGTTTGTAGACTCTGTAAGTTCATTCAAGCTGGAATCTGTGTTAATGGTCTATTGATGAGTAACAAATTGCCCCAGAACAATTCTTTTCAAAGTGATATCTGTAGAGTCTCTCAGGAAGATGCAATCAAGATGTGAGCCAGGGCTCCAGCTGCCCAAAGGCTCATCAGGACCAGGAGATTGGCCCCCAAGGCAGCTCACCCACACAGGCTTCTTGACCATATTCCTCCACATCGCCACTGACACATTTCGCTGTTCCCATAGGATGAGGTGGGACAACAGGAGGCTGTGGGAACCGGGACAGGAAGACTACTGGGGGCCTTCCTGGAGCCTGGCTACCACATCTTCCATTTGCACTTAGTCTGACTGGAAAATCCACTTACCACTTTTAAGCTCATTCCATAAAATGGCATTGCAAAAATCCAGTGAGCTAGTCCAGATAAGCTGGTAGGATCACTCTTTTAATGCTGATGGTCATCCCAGAAAGCAGACACCACAGAGAACACAGAAGGAGCTAGTGAGGGCGACTTAGAAAACTCATGGCTGTGATGGGGTATGAGACTTAGTGCTGTGTTCTACAGTCTGGCTGCTAAGTAAGTGTCAATATGGCATTGTTTCCTAATCACCCCTGACGGTGTCACCATTACACCCATGGAAATCACTCCTCCTGGGGTCAAAGTCCTGTCTTTCTGGCTATTAGACATGCTAAAGTTACTGTAGAGATCGTTGCAAAATCCACCACTGATGAGATACATCCAAGTTTGAGTGCTCATTTGTAGAATATAAACAAGCAGATGGGCACACATGTCTTGATCAATGTGTGATTTGCTCCTGCAATAGTGAGCTCCTGATATGAGTTCCTTTGCATTTTATAAACCAAGTGACATATTTTGCTTTGACACTGTATTCCCATTTTAGAGATGTTCATTTTGATGCACTTTTGTAGCCGGAAACTTCACTTTGTTTCTTGGCCTCCTAGACCCAAATATTAATTACTATGTTAATTACTATATTAATTACAACACTGTTTGGCCAATAGCGTAGGTATATTCCTAGCTAGCTCTTACATCTTAAATTAACCAATTTCTATTAACCTGTGTATCACCACGAGACTATGGCCTACTGGTAAGGTTCCGTCATCTTTCTACTTTGTCAGTTGCATGGCATCTTCCTGACTCCACCTTCTTTTCCCCTGTATTCAGTTTAGTTTCCCTGCCTACTTATATTCTGCCCAGCCATAGGCCAAAGCAGCTTCTTTATTAATCAATGGTAATGAAACATATTCACAGCATACAGAGGGGAATCCCACATCATACTTTCTTCTCCCCCCACCTCTCTGTCTTCATCTCTGTGTGTGTAAGAGAGAGAGCGTGCAAGAGAGATGTGAGTATGGGTGTCACACATCATGGCACACGTGTGGAGGTTAGAGGATGATCTTGGGTGTCAGCCCTTGCCTTCCATCTTCTTTGTGACAGGATCTCTTTGTTGTTCACCATTATACATCCAGGCAGGCTGGCTTCTGGGGCCTCTTCTTCTCTGCCTCCATCTCACTTATGGAGGTGCAGGGATTATGAATGTGTACACAGTGTCTGTCTTCACACGTGCCCTTCTCTGCCTCCATCTCACTATGGAGGTGCAGGGATTACGAATGTGTACACAGTGTCTGTCTTCACGCTGGTCCTGGGAGTTCAAATCCAGGCCCTTATACTTGCATAGCAAGCACTTCACCGATTGCACCAATAATGCATTTCCTAAGAACAGTGGACCTGCAGGCACCCCCTCCCTTCCCTTCTTCAGGGCCATAGATCCCCCAGCTCAGCCTG
>LOJH01049489.1:0-12847 GCA_001685095.1 Ellobius talpinus
TCATATATCAACTTGTTCCTAGGAGGAGGGACTGTCCTGGGGACTTTCCATTACTCCCATCTTGCCAACTTCCTCATCAGGTAGCCAGATACCTGACCAAAGATATCCTGTTATGTGCTTCTTGAGCTAATTATTAACTGTAAGCCTTGCAAAATGGCGTTACTATTGCTAGCATTAAGGGGGGCCTTTTTTTTCTTTTCTCTTCAATGTTATGTAGCTTAGGTAAGAAATTTCTCCTAAATGATGTTCTGTTAAAGGCTTGGTCCTATGGCTGTATTGGAAAGCAGTGGAAACTTTACAAAATAAACACACATAAGCATGTATGTATATAAATTCTTTCTCAATAGAGCTGGATATTTTCAAACAAATGAAATTTCAAACTTGATATAGAAATTGCTAGATGAATATAGACCATGATAGCATACAGATTGTGTCTTATCATCATGGAAAGATGAGTTACAAACACATATAGAAACAATGAAAAGTATTAGCAGGATGAAGTGTATTTCAAATTAAGGGAACATTAATTATAAATCTTGAAGCTTGAATGACAGGTTCAAAGAATGCAAAGGGTTGTATATTCCTAGGTCAATAACAAGGACACATTAAAGACTCCTGCCTTTACCCAAGGAATAGAGAGGAATATTGAGAGATCCATAGTAAGTGTACATTAAGGAAAGCTTCATCAGACTGAGTGTGGGAAATGGGTAGATTCTGTCCAAACTGTTGAAATTGTTCTTTATTTTCACACACAAGAGAGGCAAAGCTTTCAGTGAAGTGATCATTATCTAGTTGAGGCACTAAATAGGTTGTTGAGAAGATTCAATTTTCTTGCTTCTGATATTATTCTAGTAATAACTAGAATATTATTTCCCTAGATATACTCAAGTGGAGGCCAAATGTTTGAATTACAATTTGCATCAGTATTATGATTTGAACCTAAAATGTTTCTTTGTCCTTATTATTCTTATCTGCCAATCTGTCACAGCCTGGAATCACTTGAAAATGAGTCTTAATTGAGAAATTGTCATTATCAGGTTGGTCTGTGACATGTCTATGAGTGATGTTTTTAATTGCTTTTGATGCAGTAAGACCTAGCCCACTATGGGTGGCACCATTTACTGGGCAGGTGATTCTGGGATATATAAGGGATCTAGGTGAGCACAAGTGTCAGCAAACAGTTAACACTGATCCCCCAGTTTCTTCTTCAAGTTCCTGTTTGCATTACAGCGCTATGGTGGTTTGAGTGAGAACAGCCTCCTTAGTCTCTGGTATTACACATGGTTCCCAGCTGCTGGTGAAATTTTTGAAAGTTTAGATGGTTCAGCCTTGCTAAAGTGTGTCACCTTCAGTTTTCCCTGTTTTCTTTGTGCTTGCTATTAAAAGATGGGATCTCTCTGCTTCCTGCTCCTTCCTGTGTCTGTTGTTTATTGTTATGCTTTTTTCTGCAATGGTGGATGCTTATCCTTCTGGAACTATAAACCAAAACACACTCTCTCTACCTTAAGCTGGTTTTACTGCTTTTTTCATATTGACAGGAAAGAAACACAGAAAAGCCCTGATGTCCGTCAATGATGGACTTGTGAACTGAATGTGTAAGCTAAATCCTTTCCTCACTATGTTGCTCTTACAAAGTTTCATCACAGCAAAGAGTGAAAAACATTCCCACAAAATTATTATCCTGAGTACTTATTTCTCATTTATGACTTAAGTGTGGCATCCTGAGGATCTCTGGGGAGGTAGGGTTTGGCCAGTGTGAGGACAGCCGACTCCCTATTTCAACTGTTTCTCTGCTTTCGCATGAGCAGCCACTTCATGATTTTACCACTTCTGAGAGCTGTTGCTCTTGCTGCTGTGTTGTCTTGATCTCCCTAAACTGAAATCTCTCTGAAACTGTGATCTGTAATTTGCCTTTCTTACCAGGAGTAGTGTATGTCATATAGTCTAGTCACAGTGATGGAGAAATAATTAACACAGCAGAGCACATGAATGATTGAAGTAGAGCATAAGGAACTCTCAAGTTCCTTAAAATTATGTTTCTTCAGTGTTCCACCTCATCCACACTACATGAAATAAAATTAATAGAACAAGCTTGACAATCTGTCATTAAAATCAGTTTTTGATGATGCTCTTTCCATCCCAAATATGACAAAAATTAAAGGTAACAATAAAACAAGAGGGGAAAATTGACCCTGGTGACATTTGACTTTGCCAAGAGGGCCAGCTGGGCAAATCCAAACACAGATGAAGTACCTGGTTTTGTGAGAGAATTAGACTGGAAAATAAATTAAAATGACATGGGCTTGAATTCCTTTTGTCCACTTTGGAGATGCTTGATATTGAGAAACATGAAACTCCCTTAAAACTCATTGTTTTTATCTGTAACTGGGGAAATGAATAGAGTTAAACTATGATGACATAAAATCCATACACTGAATTTCCAGCAATTACTTTTAGCATTTGTAATTAAAAGAGTTATGATAAGTATCCTCCCAAATGAAATAAATGCAGTAAAGTTTTATGGACCATAAGTATATTTAGAAATGGCATAAATACATATATCTTGACTCTTTGAGGCAATTAGTGGAAATACACATTCCAAAAGTCATTTACAAAATATTTTGCAATATTGATATCTAGAATAAAGGCCAGAGTGCTAGCATTCTTACTTTTTACTAGACTGTTTTTCTGACATGGGTGTTACTTGAGCAAATTTTTGGTGACTAAACTATAGCCTTCTGAGGTAAATGAATTTCATCCTGTCTATGTTTCTTCTGGTTAGGATGCCTCTTTTATCTTTTTTCTAAGTGGACAAAAGCCAGAGAATAAAAGAAAAAACTGAATGCAGTCCCATGTGATTTCATTTAAGTATGATGTAGCTAGATAGGCCCAGTCTTCTTCATTATGCTGCACAGCAAAGATATCCACACCTTCAAGTCAATGTAGTAAGGTTTTGTACTGTTCACAGGTAAATACAATCCGAATCCATTAAATTATGGTAACAAAATTCATAAGGGGAAACCTGAGATATCTGCATTAAAAGTATGACACAGTATTATATACAAAACATATTCTGAGGCAGGATGCATCAAATATATTTCAAAATGTGTCATGAATATGGTTTTCCACTAAGCAAATGCTTAATGATAGTTTAATGACAGGGCAGTGCAGTTTACTACAATGAAAAGTTACGAACTGTAGGGTTCTTTTACTGTATACTATATGACCAGGATATGTGATGCGTGATTAAAATAAACCAGAAAGTCTGTGGAGATAGAGAGAGACACAGAGAGACAGAGAGAAGAAAGCTTGCTTATGTAATCCACTGCACTTGTAAACAACTATGAACTAATACTGAAGCTTGGGCTATTAGGCTGGAAATCTAGGTTATATCAACAAAGAGAAAATGTTATAGAGTGTAAAATATTTCAGTGAAAATCAAGAAAAATGACTAGCAGCTAATAATATAAATAGATTACTTGTTATTACTTCTGAGGGCACATATAAGACAGTCCCCAACTTATTCCATATCCATATGTTATCTCATTAATTCAAATACATGTTGCCTTCTACCATAAAAACTGGGTTTGTAGAATGTGGAAAAATGTGTTGAATCATCTGTTTTGATATATTAGATAAATAGAACTCACTTATCTAACCAGTAGATTAGAATTATTTTCATATCAACTAATTAATGTTCAATATATAATATATACTTTTATAAAAATTAGATAATAATAAAATAAAAGATAGCTAACAATACACCTAAGTTTAAAACATTGTGCATGTATATACATGTAAAGATATTTTAGTAACAAGTTATAATAGTACTGCTTCACAAAAAGCCTAATCCAATATTTTTGAATAATTGTTGAATAATAAATATGTATAATTTACCATAATTCCTCAGGGTACACAGGGATAAAATGTTCCTTTGTAGTAAAATAGAGATTGTAGACAGATCAATTCACACGTGAGAACTTTGTATTTAATGGAAGAAATGAAGAAAGAAATGTGGAAGAGTACTGTTTCTCTATGTGGAAAAAGCAAATCAATTCTTTATATAACAGCACAGAGAAAAATAAGGCCCTCCATAATACTAAGGTGATATTGGAAATAGTAGAAGTGCAGATGTCAGAGACCCAACTTTGACAAAAATACCACTTATCAGGGTAGGGGCATGGAATTAGAAAAATAATAAAGAGTACGAAGACGTGAGTGAAAATAATAGCACAGAAAACATAGGACAGTACCGGGAGGGAGTTCCAGTGAATATTGAAACCCTCTGCATTTAATTTTTCATATACTTTTATACCCAAATACAACAGGGGGAAGAAGACAAAATACTGCTTTAACATGATACAAAGAGCAACTAGAACAGTTACTTGCTTCAATATTTTGAGCCATCAAGCAATTAATCCATGGGAAAAGCATTCTGTTGTTTAGGCAGTGAGCCCACCCTAGACCAAATATCCTGAAGACAGCCACTGGTCAAACCTCCTATTTAAAAAGAAAGAACAGAAGTGTGCTTGAATATCCTGAGTCATTGGTCAGGGTGAAATGAATCTACCTGTATGGGCCATCTTAATTTCAAAAAGACCAAGTAACCACACCCTAGGGCAGGATGTATAGCTATACTCTTTGTCAACAACATTGAGCAAGCTAAAACTCTCTGACCTTCATACAACGTGGAAATAGGCTCACAATTTTGGGCCTCCACATGCACATATGAGAATTTCTTTAGAACCTAGATTTGGGAAATAATGCCTCTATAATGCAAAATGGGAAACAAGAGCATCACTAAGAAGCAACAGTTATCACATATTAGAAGACAATATTTATGTGTTTAAAAGATAATTAAATTTAGAATTTATAATGAACTCTTGAAAACCATGACCATAAATCAAATAGAGAAACTGACAATGCAATGAGGTAATTCTCATCAGAAATCCATATTGATAATAATCATATTGAGTAGTGCTCAGTGTGAATGAGTACATATTTATTTGTGTGGAATAATGGGTAATGAAAGTTCCAGTAAAAGCATCCTTTTCCATGTTAGCATGTCTATTGGTGTTGTACTAGTTAATGTCTTGGTTGTGCAAACATATTGTTGAGGTATTGTGAGTGTAACTTCCCTGACATTTCTAGGAAACCAAATCTCACAGCAGATGTCCTGATCATCTGGCTTTCTCAATCAATCTTTCCACCCCCCACTGTGATATTCTCTCAGCTTTGGGAGCAGGAGTGATTTTTTTTTGTATATATAGCCATTAGGACTGAACACCCAGTGATCAGTTGTTCCCTGCATTATGACCAGTTGTAGTTTTCTATAATGGTCTCAATTACAAAGAGATGCTTCTTTGACAAAAGATGAGAGTTGCACTTATGATACTTTTAAAATTTGAGAATGTAATCTAATTTGATTAAGAAATTTAAAAGTGGCATTATCTCTGGTGCTGTTGCTATTGTTACATGTTCTTTATGGTTACAGATAAATATGACTCTTTCTTTTGCTTCATCCTGAAACTGGACTGGGTGAAATGTGGGCATAATTCACAGTGAGTATCACTAATAATTGAATCCTTGTTAACAATTCTGTGGGCATATTCCAAGAATATAGAAGAGTAAACACACCATAATATTTTTTTCTTCCTGAAAAACATAGTTCAAAAAGTTTCACTGACTATGTACACCCACTTCAAATTATGTAATCTCACTGCCACTTACATATCAATGTCTTCTTCTTTGTTGATTTATTTATATGTAAAATACACAATTTCCACATATAAATAAATATGCTACACCATTATACATAAAACATTATCTGTAAGTAAATATAAAATATGTAAGCTAAATGAAGATACATAGCCTTCAAAATAGAGAAACCAATACCATTAAGCAGTTTCCAAAAGACTAAGAAATGTAATCCACACATACTCCTCTGTGTCAGGTGGGACAGCTTATATCTTCATATTTCCAAGAGGAGAGGTAGTAGTGGCACAGCTCCTAAGCTCACTTTTCTTCTTAATCCTGGAGTCATTAGGCTCATATCATTGTCTCTTCTCTTTCATTCTCAGAGAAATTATGGACAACACTACTAATAGAGAAACATTCATGTATGTGAATTTAATCAAAGGAATTTCTTAATTTCTTAGGATAAAATCTGGAGGTCAGAATCTTGTCATTAATATGACATTAACCACACACAGTCACAACCTATAATGAAAGATTCTAGTTACTTTGTTTATTAGCTATGTCTGTGCAATACTAAAACATCAAAAAGAGAAACATTTTTTGACAGTCCAAGTTTTATTAATGATTCTTAATGAATGTTAAAAAGAAATTATTACTTATTATGGAATATGTAGAATTCTAAGACTATCTGAAGAGACCTTTCCTATTGTGTCATTTTCTCACATTTTGATATGGAATGAACTTGTGAGTATAAAATATCATGTTTTTGATTACATTATATGGTGCATCTGACAACAGAACTAATGGAACAATTACCTAGGTGGACCCGATCTGCTCATATGAGCCTATGAAAATTGGAAGTCAGAGGAAAGCATGAAGAGGCTTCTATTTAATACTGATGTCTTTAAGAGACCTTCAGAGAGCATCTACTTCAGATACAGCAAAGAAACTGGGTGTTGGATGATGAATGTAAGATGCCACAGGAACGTACATTTGAGGGGCCAGTTATATCAAACTCAAATGGTTGAGACACCTAGTGGGATTGTCTTCAGGCAGGAAAAGACTATCAAAGTGATTTTCCACCACTGGATATTTGTAAAAATATACAGAGGTGACTATTTTTAAGTGAGAAAGTGGCATCCTCCTGGCACAAATTAGGGAGCACCTTCTTTCTAATGTTCAAAACTGTGAGAAATCAAAGATCTCGTTTCAATAACTCAATCATGGTAATTCAGTAAAACCACCCAAATGGACTAAGACGGCTGGAATACACAGTGACAATCCCAAGGCACTGTAGTCTGTGAACAATTTGAATAAACTTAGAAGAAAACTTTCCCAACACTTCCCTCAGCTAAAAGTCCAGATGAGAAACTACCAAGATTTTAACCTTGTGAGAACTTGCACCTCTAAAAACAAAGCTAAGAGGAAATATGGAGAACTTTTAGAGCTACTGAATTTGTGATAGTGTGTTAGTTGCTGCAGAAATACAAAGCAAGTACTAATAAGGACATTTACAAATAAATAATCCCCAAACTACACAGAAGTATCAGCATCCAGTGTGGTAAGTGTTAGTCTGGGCTTTAGAGAAACAGAACCAACAGAATGAATATATATTAAAAGGGAATAAGCTTGCCGTACACAATACACAATTGCCGTCTGCCAACTTTGGGTGCTCCGAATCCAGTAATTGCTCATTCTACAAAGTTATATGCCTCAGGACTCCCAATCTGATATTGAAAGCCTGGAGGATGCCTGAGGAACTGTTGATTTTCAGCCTCAGTTGGAAGGCCAGAGAAGTTAGACTTTGATGTCAATGGAGGATGACAGCAGCAGTAACAGCATCAGCAACAACTACAAAAAGGTAGATGCACTCATCATCAGTGGGGAAAACAGCAGCTTATACAAAGAACTTCCCTGTATCTAGCCTAACTATGAAAGATGCCTCCTATTGTGGGGTAGGTTATTCCTTCTTCAGGTAATCATTACAAGCAACAGCCTTACAGCCCTATGCACAGGACCATCTCTTAGTTGATTCTGTATCCAATCAAGTTTGAAATCAAGACTAACCATCATAATTCTACACCTCATCAACTTAAAACCCAAACACATCTATTTATATAATGTTAAAATTTCAAATTAAGAGAACACTAAAGTCAGAATTTTTCCCAGAATGATAAAACTGTTTTAATTTTTAACAAAATAGAATTAAAATATGTATATTTGAATCCTGATTTCTATAACTAATTGCATGGCTTTAGCTAATATTTATATGCACCTTCATTTGTTACACATTCTGTTTCCTCCATCTTTCCTCATCATGTCTGTGATATTTACCTGTTGAGGTAACCCATACCTTCAGGTATGAAGATTCTAAGTCGTTTGTCACCCTGCCTGGATTGGACTGGATTCCCAGTGACTTCAGCATAATATCAACAAGAACATCCTGAAGGATACACTCGAAACCTATTCTTCCTTACATTCACCATGGAGAAACAGTCCAATTTCTTCCTTGAAGTCTTTATCAGTCACCCCTCCTAACACTGTAACTCCTTTATTGCCTGTTTACTTGAGGACATCAGGAGCCTGGACTATTCCAGTTCAATGGAATGTTTGTTGTATCTTCTCTCAGCACTTCATTCTCTGCAACCCACACTTCTAGGCTAGCAGAGCATAAGGTCATGGAACTGGGAAACAAAAATTTGATAGAAAGTAACTATGGATCATGGTGAGTGATAGCATTCCCAGTTCTACCCCTTGATTCCTGGTTTGGTGAATCATTACTATAGGAGAAGTGATGTCATATATTGGACATTGATTCAGAACACCCTAGAGAGCCTTGCCTCAAATGTCCAAGCTACTAGTTGGCCCTATTATGTTTTCAAAAGTCATTCTAACATTATATCAAGTCAGCTACTTCAATTGGTGGGGGAGCTGCAAATACCAGTGAATTACATGAGCCTGAGCCTATTCTCACACTTTGGTTGTAAAGTGAGTTCTTTATTTTAAAATAATACTGAGTGGCTTAAGATGAGGGTGAATAAAACATTCTGAAGTGTATGGATGGCAATATTGTCAAAGCCTTAAATGTAGGAAGGGCAAAGTCATAATGAGAATAAGTATCTATTCAAGCAGAGAATATGCCCTGCCTTGAACATGATAGAAGTAGTCCAATGTAGTCAACCTGGCACCAGGTTTCTGAACTAGTTACAATGGAGCCATATTAGGGGCTTGGCATCGGTCTCTGCTGCCACAAGATTGGGCATTCAGTAGCAGCCATAACCATTTCAACTCTGGTGAATGGGAGTCCATGTTGTTGTTCTCATGTATAATCTCCATCACTGGCAATATAATCATTTTGTTCCTGGGACAAGTGGGCAATGGTAGGGGGAAGAGACTGTCTACAAAATGGGTCATCCTATACACTTGATAAGCAAACATTTCCTCCACTGAAGCTGGTTCTTTGCCCATTTGGAGAGATACATCCACAGAATTCTTTTTCAAATGTATTTCTCACCAGTTTTTTTTAACCATACTCCTACGTCCATGATAATCTAGCCCAACAATCACTTGCAACCCAAAAACTCAGTACATTAATTGTACATCTGGCCAATTTTTTCTTCTAAGCACCCAAAACTACTCTTGGTACCAAAACTGTCTTATCAGGGTTCTCTAGAGGAAGAGAACTGATAAAACAAGTAAATTAAAAACAGATGGATAAAATATTTAAAGGGAAAACTCATGCTATGGACTGGATACTCAAACATCAGAGAGGCTGAAAACACAGTCAGTTCTTGATTACTCATACAATTAAGTTGAGAGCCAAAGTCAACCTTATTACCCTTATTATGTGTCAGCATTGGGGGATGCTTAGTTTTACTTCTATGAAATAAATATTTAATAAAGCTGATGAATATTGTGAGATGTATGATTTTAGCTTATAAAGAAAAATTACTATTATCCAGGCAGTGGGGGTGCATGTCATTAATCCCAGCACTCGGGAAGCAGAGGCAGGCAGATCTCTGTGAGTTCGAGGCCAGCCTGGTTTAGAAGGGCTAGTTCCAGGATAGGCCCCAAAGCTACAGAGAAATCTTGTTCTCTAAAACAAAAACAAAACAACAAAACAAACAAACAAAAGACTGCTCACTAACATGGCATGAGGGCCCAAACTTTTTAGTGTTATTGACAACAATTTGCATTGTAGTTTTGTTACTATTGTCATTGTTAAAATTATTTTAATGGTTGAGTGAATGTTTATAATAATATTTTTATATAATTTGCATTTTTGTAAGAAGTAAGGTTCAGAATATCTCTTTATTTATTCTGTGTTAGCCATACCTCATCTCTGGGGAAGCATCTGCAGTGTAATCTAGAGTAAACTCATTGCTTGTCTTTCAGTCAATCATAAAACTCTTGATCTGATAATACCTTGTTTATTCATGGTATTTATTTGAACTCTTTCGAATTTTCCTAATAAATCTTTCTAATTTTTGTGTGCAGTGTCTGAATCCTAGAATCTACTTGCTAATGTCCATTTCACATTGCACCAAATATTTGAGGTTTTGCTGTGATCAGAAATGCAAGCAATGTGGCAATGCTTAAGTTATTTGTAAAAAGTCTACTCATGACCCAAAGCATAAGAAGAGTTCAGCAATTATAAGAAAATAATTAACAAATAAATACTTATATAACAAATAATAGCATATAAAGTGACAAATATAAATATAAAACGAAAGATTATATTGAATTACTTTTTGTGGAAACACAAAAATGTCAAATTTTTATCAGCTGAATTAAGTAGTATGCAAAATTCTGGCAGTCACAGTGCACTTGCATGCTGAAGTGAAGCTGCGAGGAGAAGGAAACCAGAATGGGCAGCATAGAAGTCAGTGGACAATGAAGAAAAAAGATCAAAGCCATAATTCATTATCGTTAGATCTTTGTGTTAACCCAGAAATTTGACAAATGAAAAAATGCAGAATGGCATTGGTGTGTGGAAGAGGAAATGAATATAAAGAATCAATGAAAGAAGGAAAAAGACATTTCTAGGATATTCTGTTACCATATCTGAAAATTCAGGAATAACTAGTACAAGCTAGCAATGAGAATTACTCATTTTAAAAAGAAGAGAGCTTTTATTTAGTGACTTATCAATTGCAGATACTTTCTCATATGGGGCTCTTCATTTTTCTTACAGGGCCTCCGTTAGTCACTGTTTTCTCTTCTGTGTTCCCTTTGTTCCACATCTTTTCCAGCATGAACTGCTACTTGTGTTTTTTTGATCTTATTCATTCTGACAGATGTAAAATGGATTCTCAGTGTTGTTTTGATTTGCATTTCCTTGAATGAGTAAGGATGCTGAAAATTCCGTTAAGGAATTCTCAGCCATCTGAGATTCCTATGTTGAGAATTCTCTGTTTAGATCTGTACTCAAATTTTAATTGGATTATTTATTTTATTGATGTTGTTTCTTGATCTCTTTATATATTTTGGGGATCAGTACTCTGTCAGATGTGGGGCTGGTGAAAATTTTTCTGTCGGCTGCCTTTTGTCCTTTGTCTTATAGAAGATTTTCAGTTTCATAAGACTCCTTTTGTTAATTATTGATCTAAGTGCCTATGCTATTGACATTCTGTTCATGAGGTTGTCTCCTGTACCAATGGGTTCAAGGCTATTCCCCACTTTCTCTTCTATCAGGTTCAGTGTATCTGGTTTTATAGTGAGGTCTTTGATGGACTTGAGTTTGCACATGGTGATAGATAGGGATCTATTTGCATTCTTTTGCTCATGGCCATCCAATTTAAGTAGAATCAATTTTTGAGGATGTCTTCTTTTTTCCATTGTCTAATTTTGGCTTCTTGGTCAAAAATCAAGTGTTTCAAGGTGTGAGGATTTACCTTTAGTTCTTGATTTGATCCCATTGACTAACTTGTCTGTTTTTATGCCAGTACCGTTTGGTTTTTACTACTATTGCTCTATAGTACAGATTGAAATCAGGAATGGTGCTACCTCCAGAAGTTCTTTTATTGTACAAAGCTGTTTTTGAGCTATTTGAGGTTCTTGCTTTTCCATATGTAGTGTTAAAGAGTTTGGTTTTTTCATATGAATTCTGTAAAGAATTGTGTTAGAATTTTGATAAGGATTACATTGAATCTATAGATTTGTTTTACCAAAATGGCCATTTTTACGTTGTTAAACTTGCTGATCCATGAACACAGAAGATTTTTTTTCAGCTTCTGATATTTTCTCCAGTTTCTTTCTTCAAAGACTTGAAGTTCTTGATATACAAGTTTTTCACTTGCTTGGTAAGAGTTGCACCAAGATATTTTATATTATTTGTGATTATTGTAAATGGTGTTGTTCCCCTGGTTTCTTTCTCAGCAATATTGTATATAGGAGTACTAATGATTATTTTGACTGTCTTTCCACTTCACTGAAAATGTTTATCAACTATAGAAGTTCATTAGTAGAATTTTGGGGGTTGCTTACATATACTATCATATAATCTGTAACTAGTGATACTTTAACTTTTTCCTTTCTCATTTGTTATCACCTTGTTTTCCTTATGTTGTCTTACTGCTTTAGCTGAAATTCCAAGTACTACATTGAATAGATATGGATAGCATGGGCAGTCTTGTCTTGTCCCTGATTTTAGAGGAATTGTTATAACTATTCTTCTATTTAATTTGATGTTGGAAATTGGTTTTCTGTATATTGCTTTTAATATATTTAGGTAAGTCCCCTCAACTATGTTCATAGCCAGAAGCTGGAAAAAACCTGCATATGCCTCAATCAAAGAATGGATAAAGAAAATGTGGTACATTTACACAATGGAGTACTACTCAATTAATAAAAAATGATATCATAAAATTTGCTGGCAAATAGATGGAATTAGAAGAGATCATCTTGAGGGAGGTAACCCAGACCTAGGATGACAAACATGGTGTGCAATCATAAGTGGATATTATCTGTAAAGTAAATGATAACCATGGATAATCCCCAGACCCAGAGAAGCTAAGGAACAAGGAGGGTTTAAGAGGGGATATAGGGATGGTTTAAGAGGGGACATATGCAGACCCAAAAAGATGAATATCATATGTACTCACTCATAAGTGGATACTAGTTATAAACAAAGGATATTGAGCCTATAGTT
>LOJH01049490.1:1129-12846 GCA_001685095.1 Ellobius talpinus
GGCAGTACACACTTACGTGTAATCCCAGTCCTGGGGAAGAAGAGGAGGGAGACCATCCTCATTCCACTACACTGAGAGTTCTAGGCTAGCTTACTACATGAGACCTAGTTCAGAATTCACAAAAGAACAAAAAGTGTAGCTTCTTCTATTTCTACAATGGCATGAGACACAGCCATCAAATGAATCAAAAGTTCAATAGAACACAGATTCAAAGTTTAGTTATCTATCACTGTCTATGGTTCAAGGCAAATGACATTCCTATCTACCCACATACACTTACAGCAGGCATTCCAAATTACTAAGCTGTTGTATAATTTCCTCTTTTGAAGATTTTTCCAACAAATTCCAAAGTATTTCTGATGAACGAAATAGAAGCTGTCCTGAAGGATCTGGGTCATTGAGGTGAGCACAGATTCTGCCAGCGGCTTGGGCTTTCACCATTAAAGTGCAATTAGCTTCTGAAAATGAAATTTAACAAACTATTTATATTGCATCATCTTTTAGAGAAAAAGAAAGCTAGCGGACAATGGAATGTTTAAATTCAGCAACACCATACACACCGGAAGTGGAGAGATGCTGGAGAACTTTAAGAACCCAAAGCTTCTCAACAAGCTGGTTTTCGATCAGGAGCACAGACTGAACCATTGCTTTTGCCAGTCCTCCGACTTCAGCCATCTTAACCTTGTATGATGAGCTCACCTGCTGGTAGCCTAACACCACAACAGGGACAGTTATTTCACATAATGATCAATTACTATAGAAACAATGTAAAAATCGTTTGAAAGAACACACGGCATCTAAAACTTGTACAGTATAGGGATAGGAAAGTTTTCTATAAAGGGCCAGACAGTATATATTTAATCTTTGCAGGTTATTACAATATGTGTCTCGACTATCTAGCTCTAGATTTGTAGCATGATATAATAGCAAGAATAAAGCCATAAATAAAATGAAAAAGGGACATGATTGTGTCCAATAACATTTAATTTGCAATATGCCAATTTTGCCCTGGGCAGGGGAAGTCCATAGTCTTTTGTCCTTGAAATAAAGTAAGATTTTGGAAATACATCTTAAATTCTAAAAAACAAAACCCAAGATTGTGTCAGTAAGTAATAACTTTCTATAAAGGCAAATAGCATGGTTCCAAATACTTTACATTTTCACTATATGTGACAATGAACTGCTTCAACTCTTTCAAGAGATAAGAATTACATCATATCAGCAGTAAGAGGGGAGAAGTAAATGACTGTGGATGCAGGGGTGTTTTAGGGGAGCTGAACAACATGACTTCCAAGAGTTTCCTTCTGCTGTAGGTCCTATGAGACACACTATCACTTTTGCTCATTGCACGGGTGCCTGCCTCACTGTTTGTAGCCACAGGGAGTAAATGAACACCACAGGAAGGTGAAGCTGTTTTCCCCAGTGGTCTCTCTTACAACTCCCTGACATCGTGACTTTTGAAACCAACTATTTAACCATGACATTGTTCTAGATGTCTGTCAATTTGTCCTAACTTTCTGAGTTTGGTCTCAGGGCCATAGACAAGGCCCTGTCCATTCCTGAGATGGGTTATCTGGGGTGTACCCTGCATGCTCTCACCATGAGAATTTAAACAGGCTGGAGAGACGGCTCACCAGGGAAGAGCGCTTGCTCTACAAGCATGAGAATTTGAGTTTGAATCTATAACACAAAGGTGAGAAGCTTGGCACGGGCTGGGCATGGTGGCACACACCTTCCATTTCAGCACTCAGGAGGCAGAGGCAGAAAAAGCTCTGTGAGCTCTCTACTAGTCTCGTCTACACAGATAGTGCCAGGCCAGCCAGGGGGACATAGAGGCACTATGTTTGTATGTCTCAACAACAAACAAACTTAAGAACAACAAAAAATAAACACACACCCAAAAAAGCATGCTATGGTCACACCTGCCTGTGACTCTAGGGCTTGTGGGTAGAGTCTGTAAGGTTTCTGGGGCTTACAGGCTACCAGTTTAAGTCTAGGTTTAGTAAGAGACCCTGTCTCCAATGATTAGAGAGTGACAGAGCAGGACTCCCAACATCCTCAGCTACCTATACACATATGTGAGCATATACCACACACATATACCATACACATATACAGCACACACACACACACACTTAGATACATACAAAATTTAAAACATGAAAATACAAAGAATAAAAATTGCTTATAATTTTACCATTTAAAGGTAATGTTAACATTCAATATATTTCTTGCTTATTATTTTTAATATATGAACATAATTTTCATAGCACATTCCATATAGAATTCTATATTCTACTGTAGCTCACTAACAAAATACTTTCCCAACTCATGATTTTAGTTGTATAAGTCTTTCATATGGATGACCTGAAGTGCTTTACACTTGAGTATACATTGAGTTTACATTTGTATACAAGGACACAGTAACAGCCAGTCTCATGGGCCTAATTTCTGTCTCCTGGACTATATATATTTCCCAATCACTCTGCTAAGAACTTTCTAGCTCTGGTCCCAGACATCCAGCCATGACCATGACTTGGAACCAACTGAGCAACACTTAGTAAGGGCATTGTCTTCAACTCCCAATTTCCAGGTTACATTCACTTCCCTGTACCTCAAAACTTCTGTCTTAATTCATGTACCACTGTCTCCCTCCCTCCCTCCCTCCCTCCTTCTTTCTTTTCTTTCTTATTGGTTTTTCAAGACAGGGTTTCTCTGTGCATCAGCCCTAACTGTCCCCTGGAACTAGATCTTATAGACCAGGCTAGCCTCAAAATCATAGAGATCTGTCTCCCTCTGCCTCCTGAGTTTTGGGATTAAAGATGTGCATCACTGCTGCCTGTCTTCTTTCTTCTTCTTTTCTTCTTCTTCTTTTCTTCTTCTTCTTCNTGTAGACCAGGCTGGCCTTGAACTCAAAGAGATCCACCTGCCTCTGCCTCCTGAGTGGTGCTGGAATTAAAGATGTGTGCCACTACATCTGGCTCTAAATTAAGTTTTAAGATATTTCTGTTTTATCTGAATTCTGTTTCTTTTGGTACATGTTTGTGGCAATGTGTGCCATGACCCATGTGTGCCAAGGCAAGTGTGTAGAGGTCAGAGGATGGCCTAAAGGAGTCAGTTCTTTCCTTCCACTAAGTGGGTCCTGAGGATTGAACTCAAGCCTCCAGCCTTGGCAGCAGATGCCTTTACCCATCTGCTGCACCATCTTGCCAATCCTGTTTTCTTTTCTTTAAGAGTCCTCTATTTTGCTGAATTAGTTCTAAACTTGTGCTCTTAATTACAACTTCTCATGTTCACTTTGAGGATTTTGCTTTTCCACTTCCCACTGAGGAACTTGTAGTTTATCTGCCTACAAGCTTCATTTCCACATCCTAAAGCTAACAACAAAAGTCAAACAACCATTCATTGATCTTGTTACCGGCTAAGCTGCTGGTTTCACATTGTCCTGTTTGCTTTGCCATTTCAATTCTAAATACAAGTTTGTATTTATGAGTTGCTTCGCTCAGTGACTGCTTCTGTTCTCATGATCCTTTCATATTGCTATAGGATCACCACTGTCAATAGATCTCACACATTAACGACAGCTTTCTAGGCATGGCATTAACTTGGTTTTTCCATCCATCATTACAGAAATTTCTTCAGTACTGATACCAAGACCACCTTTCTTCACAAAAAGTTTCATCCATTAATTCATTTCATTCATTCATGGGTATCTTTCAGCTTCTTTCTCTGTAAAAACAAATTGACTTATTTCTTACTTTTGAACATTTCCTTCAGGGTGAGTATTTTTGTAGAAGAGGCTACACCAATTATTTTGCTTCATGCTCTTCCAGGTACACTGATAGGCTTATTCTACCCTAAAAATCTTCATGGGCCTTTGACATTACTTGTGACAACTCAAAGTTTTAAAAAAATATTTTTTCACACCAACACACTGTGGAGCGCATTCTGATACAGGACTCCAGTGAGGACTTTGCATTTTTTCTATGAAGGTGTTTCACTATAGTGTTCTATAAATTGAATCAAGATAACTAGAGTTGTTCCACACATTTATATTAATACAAGTTCTCTACATTTGGCATTCTTCTGGGTCAGGAAAAGTCAGTCATGTGATAATAAACACTTCCCATGCTTGCTGCTCATGGATCCTTTCCAGCATGACTTCTGTCATGTTTGTGAAAGTTGCTGGGTTTAATGAAGGCTTTCCCACATTGCTTATAACACTGAGTTTCTCTTTGCTTGAGCAGGGAAGCTTTCACCACAGTGCTTAAACAAGAAAGGATTATTTTGTCTATGAATCTTTTCACAGGTGCAAACCCCTCAGGCATTTCCCACATTGTCTACATAAACAGTTCTGGCTCCAGTGTGAGTTCTTTCACGTGCTTGACAGTCACAACGTTTTATCACAGTGTTTACAAACATAAGGTTTCTCTCCACTGTGAGTTCTTTCACACACTTGAAGGGAAGGAACATGGACGGCTGAAGATTTTCTCACACTGCTTACATGCATAATTCATGCATGTTTCCACACAGAACTAGATAAACCACATGCTTCCCCCCGACATTGCTTACACTCAGACTTTCACCCCAGAGCAACTTCTCTTACGTATTAGAAATGAAGTGAACAGTCAAAGGCTTTACCACACACTTTACATGTATGAGGTTTCTTTCCACTATGTGTTACCATGTGTCTCTGAATGCCTGGCAGGGTCATATAAGCTTTCCTGCTTTGCTTATCTCTGTAAGGTTTCTCCTCATTCTGCGCCGTTTCATGTTTGGGAAAGCACAGGGATGGTAGCTGTTTTGTGTTCCTTACATTTGATTACATGGCTGCTCTTCTTTCCTGACACTCATTTGGTCTAGTGTGTGAGCAGGCTGAGCTTTGGAGGGCGAATATGGAGATGAAAGGCAAGCTCTACTTCTCCACAACACAGGTTTCTGATGGTTACACCAGGAGGCATATTCAGTTCAGAATAGAACCTAGAGTCTGCTCTCAGCATCTCCACATTGGTCACACAGTTCTGTGTTCGCAATCTCTCCACATTGGTCACACAGTTCTGTGTTCGCAATCTCTCCACATTGGTCACACAGTTCTATGTTCGCAATCTCTCCACATTGGTCACACAGTTCTATGTTCGCAATCTCTCCACACTGGTCACATAGTTCTATGTTCGCAGTCTCTCCACACTGGTCACATAGTTCTATGTTCGCAATCTCTTTAGGTTTCCCATGAGGCTTTATACTTCTCTCTAATGTTCTGGCTTTTTCATGTGTCTTTTTCCAGCTTTCTGGTGTCCCAGGTCCTTTCCATGGCTGTTCTCTCCTGCAGCCTGGCCAGGTAACAGTGCAACAGAGATGAGCAGCCTGTGATCTCGGCAGCACATGTGGATCTCAGGGACGGCGCCACCAGACAAAGCTCTTCCACTTTTGAACGTTTCTCTTACTTCTTTCAAGCATGTTTTCCTGCTCTCAGTATGAACACTCATCACAGTGTTCTTGCTCCCTTGCTGGTCACATGATTTATTTCCTGACTAGTTAAATTCAATCACTGAAAGCTTCAATTTTCCTTTCCACTCAGTGAATTTCAAGTCTGTTTTTCTGATCTCTGATGATTTTAGTATTCAATGTGTACTATCCACTAAATTCTCCAATCTGTCTACCTGAGACTTCATAATGTATATTCAATAATCTCCTTGTATATTTCACTAACTCAGAGGTCTTGTTATGTTCTCCTTGGCCACATCTTTTTACTACCATAGACTGACTTTTATCTATTTAAAAACAAATAACTTTAAAATGTCATTTATTTATTCCCTCCCTTACCATATTGATTGAAAATTATATAATCAATGAAGATAAGAAATATGTCTTAAATAACATTATATCCCCACAATGCTAATGCTTGACATAACCTACTCACCATTATAAATTAAGATTGTCTAGCTTTATATAGACATATATAAATATTTACCATCAAGACAAATATTTGATGTGAATCCCCAAACTAAAATAAAAATACTTATACAACTTTTAAATGTAACTGAAGAAGTCAAAGTTACCCAAAAATTTATTTTTATGTGTTAAAAACACAAGCCCCTGTGTTTTCAAAGTTTATTGAAATAATATATGATGAATTTTTGTTTCCCAAAGACAAGCTATCACTGAAAGGCAAGTGAGAACATTACCTGGAATGTGCTTCTTTGGTGGCTCCGCATGATAGAAGTCAACGATACACTTACAAATTTGTATCCTTAATTTAGAACTCGGTATTTTCATCAGTTCACCTGCCAGAAGGATAAAGGAGAGTGGTGTAATAACATAAGTTCATTTAAAAATGTAAGCATATAATACCGAGGTTATAATAGTTATTTTAAAATCCCATCAGATATTCATTCTGGGTCTTGTACTTACATTTGTAATCATGTGTAACACACACACTGTTCCACCGTCACCCATCACTTCATATGGGGTATTTTCTGGGAAATTCCTTGTTAGGTGTTATTTTTCTATGAATAACATATTGTATATCACACAAACAAGACATTAAGCACAAGAGAGAACAGAGCAACTAAGATTTACAGTGAATGTAAGATGTAGCAGTGGCTGCTGGCAGACAGTATACTGTTTGACAGTTAATTCAAAAATGGTAAGTAGAAAGTACATTTATTTATCCAAATGATAAAATATAGTAAATCCATAATGCAGGGACACAGTCACTTGTCACTTATCAAGTGTTATGCATTGCATACAACTGTACCGCTGTGTTTTCACGTATTTTCATATAACTGGCAATGGGGGCGTTGCTTCTACCACCATCAATCACCACAAAAATGTGGATATTGAGTTGCTCTATGGAAAGTTATGCCTTCAATAGGTGATATAATATTTTGGCTCAATGATAGATTTATAGAACCTATTTTTTTGGGGGGGTTCTGAAACAAGGTTTCTCTGTAGCTTTGGAGCCTGTTCTAGAACTAGCTCTTGTAGACCAGGCTGGCCTAGAACTCACAGAGATCCGCCTGCCTCTTCCTCAGTGCTGGGATTAGAGGCATGCGCCACCACCATCTGGCCAGGACCACTATCTTACATATGTTCTACTGTTGTGTGAAATGAAGGGATATAGTTCATGATAGTCTATGACCATATATGCATATGTACATACATGTCTACATAATACTTTGAATATATCCTTACATATTTGACATCTCAATCATGTCAGCCTGTCATTTCCAGAAAGAAGAGAATGATACTAATAATATAGTACTGGAGCCAGACATTGAAGAGTAAATTCCGGCTCTGCTACACACTCCACGTGTAAACTAGATCTTTGATTTTTATAGCTATAAACCAGGCATAACAGTTACCACCTAAGAATGCTGCAAAGATTGATTTCACACGAGACAAGGGCTGAGAATAATGCTTAGCACACTGTTAAGTGCCACATGTGATAGCTACTGTTGATAACAAATAGGCTAGCATTCTTTCTAACTAGAGTCAGAAACTTGTGTTTCACAGTGTATTCTTTCCTTAAAATTCCTGTTAGCTTTGATCTCAATTTGCTGGCAGACTGAAATAGAGGAATTTGGGGCCATTCTTTGGCTCAAGGCAATAATTTCTGGTGAGGATGAAGGACACAGGGTTTCTTTTCAGTGGCATCTATATTATTACTGAGTCTGATTTGACTAATTGAATAATCCAGGCTAGGTTGTATTCATTCCTTTGAAGTCCAACAAGAATGTTCTCCAGGAGGAGGTCTGCTCATTTCGGAGGGGAGGCAGAGGGAGGTGAGTCTCGGGGAAACTATGGCTGGGAAGTAATACATGTAAGACTAAGAGACAATGTTCCCCAGGAGAATCTGAATATAACCTGTGGGACTCTGCAATGACTTTTGTCATCTGACCTATACTGTCTGGTTGCCTAAGGACAACTAGAGTCAGCAGGATCAGCCTGAGGAGTAAACTGGAGAGCTCGATTCTCTGAGTATAAAAGAAAAAAGAATTCCATTAAGATGGGGCTTTAATTTGAGCCTACTGGAAAGTTTAGTTCACTTCCAGCAGGAGTGGCCAGAGCCTGAGGGAGCACAAAGGTGGGGTGGAGCACTGGCCAGTGGGTAAGGGAACACAGAGACAGGGGCAGAGCACTGGCCACTGATCACTGCTGGTGGAGGGGCAGACTGACTTCTCAAAGAGGACATGTTCCAGGGAAAGAACACACACTCACAAAATGGTCTCGATGGGCAAAAGTACACTACAAAATTGGGGGTTAGATCTAGGAAGAGTTGGGTGAGGTATCAAAATATGCCATATGAACCTCTCAAAGAACTAAGAAAAAAAGGTCAACAAACCCATAACTAAACTATGCATCAAATCAAACATGTACAAAGAAGTAAAAGCCTGCCTCAAACACCTCAGGAGAAAATAGTTCCAGAATCATCATTGAGCACACCCTAATAACTCTCAACTATAAAATAAGGGAAGAGCCTTGGGTGGAAGAGACAGTTAAGGAGACAGTGAAAGCAGACAAACCCATTTCCCCACATTGGTCCTGACATCTTATAGTCCCCATCAAAAACATCTTAACTTACCCAGAAAAGCAAGTGAATTAGCAGTGTCTTCAGTATAAGTTATTTCATCTGATACTTTCTTTTTCAAAAATGGCAAGCTTCAATAAGAACAAAGATGCCAGAATTACTCGTCAGTGGATTGACGCATCACTTACAAAGGGGGATATCCATTTTCTAAAAAATAAAGCGATACTCTCTCCTGGCCAATTGTATTCTTTAGTGTGGAGCAAGGACAACAATCAGAAAGAAAACTGTATTTCTAACTAACCAACTAGAGAGAAAAACAAAACAAAACAAAACAAAAAAACACTTCCATAAGAATGAAGAGAGGCAAGGCGGGAGGTGGTGGCACACGCCTTTAATCCCAGCACTTGAGAGGCTGTGAGTTTGATCCCTGTGAGTCTGAGGCCAGCCTGGTCTGCAAGAGCTAGTTCCAGGACAGGCTCCAAAGCTACAAAGAAATCCTGTCTCATCTTTCTGAGGGCAAAGTCATAGCAAATTATAGTTATAATCACAGGAAGAGTCAACTAAAACTTAAATATATTTAATGTCTTTTCCTGAAGTTTGTAAAGCAGGATTAATGGTTATTTCTTCCCGAAGGTCAGGGCCCCTCCTTATGAACTGGATTAGGAAGTATTTACCAAGGAACAGAATGCTTTGGGGAACAACAAGGAATCCAACTTTAAAAATATTGATTCTATGAGATTTTCAATTCACAGTTACCATAATCAAAGTTATCTGAAAATACTTATTTATAAATCACAGAAGATCAAGTTTATGAATTGTGGGTCATTATTCTAAATTTTAAGGGACAGATGAAAGTTAATTCTTAAAATATAAATTATTTGAATCTCCTGTGCTATTTGAAATGTAACATATTTATATAAATGACTTCCAGCTCATGTCTTCCAAAAGCATTTACCCAGTAGTTGGAAAAAGGCATTGAGAATTATCATATGTAGGTTTAGACTACACAAGTTAATTTGAATTTAAAAGTGTATCAAGGCAAGCTACAAAGAGACAATTCTGTAATTTCTATGGGGAATCATTCCTTTAGAATTAAATTAGGAAAAAATAACATTATTTATTATCTTGTCGACTGATGGACAGCTACAGATCTCACACCTAAAACTCTAAATATCTTGCCCCATCTTCTCATTTTCTACCAAAGGAGATTCTTATAGGATAAAGAGTCGAGGTGTGGGAAGTCCAACTCAAAATTTATACAGAAAATAAGACGTGCTCCTGGTGCAATGAACAAGCATATTAGAGACCAAAGAGGAAAAACTTGATGTATTTTCAATATTTTAATCTCCAAACTTTTCTTGAGAAGACAACCAAGTGAGGACTGGGTGTAGTGAAATGATGAGTATAGGTGGAAACTTGAAACATAAAAAATTAGTGACGTGAATAAAAGGGAGGGGAAGGGAAGAGCGAGGTGAGTAGAGCTGCAGCGTGGCATGCTGAGACACTGCACAGACCAAGGAGCAGCTCCGTGGAGCAGTGACCCTGGAGGCCACGCTGTGAACCCAGTCCTTTAGGACCTGCAAGCACCAGAAGAAACACTTATTTCCTTATTTATTCAATCTCTATTTAAAAGGCCAAGTGTAAGCATTTGGGAAATTATTTTTCATTATTTTAGTATAATACCAAAATTGCTACAGAATTTTTTATTTGGCTTCTGCTAAATTTAAGACTTGGAATGTCCCTGTATATATAATAGTCCTACTAATAATATCACTTTTCTATTTAAAATATTAAATTGGTAGATAGATTTAGAAGACAAAATCACCAAAATGACTCATTTCCAACTAAGAAGTTTCTTCTACTTCAGGGACCAGAAAATGGCTACTGAAACAGCTGTCTAGAGCAGCCACTATGAGGCAGCAAAGAAGCATTACATATGTGTTTGTATCGCATATGTGTTTGTATCACGTATGTGTTTGTATCGCGTATGTGTTTGTATCGCGTATGTGTTTGTATCGCGTGTGTTTGTATCGCGTGTGTTTGTATCGCGTGTGTTTGTATCGCGTGTGTTTGTATTACGCATGTGTTTGTATTACGCATGTGTTTGTATTATATATGTGTTTCTGCTTCCAGTGCTGCTGTAGGAACTGCAACAGAGGAGGATAAGGCAGGTTAATTTTATAACTCTTACCTTTAGTTTATATTCCCATATATACATAAAACAGATTTTTCTCCCTCATTCAAAATTACAGGATCAAATGAAACCTGACATAGAACTAAGTATATTTGTGAGAGTCAAATTTCCCAAAGAAAGAGAAAAAAGAAAACCAAACTGAAACTAAGTAACGCTATATTTAAAGATCCTCTCAAAAACCTACAATCCTTTAGTTTCATCTGCCGCTTACCAATCACGTGAGAGTGACAACTTTAAGTATTTTACACTTCAATATAATCTCTTCTGGAGCAATCTGAGACTGCAGAATTTGAAATAATAACTGTCCAAATCCTGCCACCAACTTGTTTAAGTTTCGGNACACACACACACACAATTTTTTTCTCCAGACAGTGTTTCTCTGTGTAGTGCTGGCTGTCCTGGAACTCACTCTGTAGAACAGACTGTTCTGGAACTCGCAGAGATCTGCCTGCCTCTGCTTCCTGTGTGCTAGGATTAAAGGTGTGCACCAGCACTGCCCAGCTAAACTCTATATTATTGATACACTCTATATCCAATACCTTTGCAATACAAAATAAAGCATAATATAGTATATAGCAGTACAAAGTAAAGTTAAACAACTTACCCACACAGTTTTATAAGGTCAGATGCAGGTTCCACAAAGCAGGGTTGCTTTTCAATTTTTTCTGCGCACAGACCCAGGATTTTAAACACTTGTGCCAGATCCCTTAGTGGCTTCAATGTTTTGTTAAGAAATAAAATCATCATAGATTTATAAACACGTCTATAGGCCTTTCCCCCAGAAAGCTTATAAAATTCTATCTTGTTAAACGTGGTAAGCATTATTTTAATTATTACTTTGAAGTCTAAAGAGAAAAGTTTGTAACTATATTTTAGCAACATTATTTTTGTCTTAGTAACCTTTATTTCAACTCAAAACACAAACAGAAACAGCTCAAATCTTATTTTAATGTAGTACTTTATTTTGTTCAGGGGTATGTGGGTATATGTGTG
>LOJH01049491.1:0-12846 GCA_001685095.1 Ellobius talpinus
GACTCGGCCTTAAGGAAAAAAAAAAAACAAACAAACCCAGGAACAATCCGTTTGGGCTTTACTTTTTAAGCCATCAGGGAAGCTGAAGCTGGATCTCTGATGAGATGGTGTTCTTTGACCACGTCGCCATATTCTCTTTGCAGCTAAGTAGTTTGTGATAGTATCTTCCCCCTCTGCATTTTTCTTTCACCATGCCTGTCCTACTCAGTTCTCACCCGCTCCAGGGAAAGCCCCCCAACACACACACACACACACACACACAAAGTAGGAAGTCTCTAGGGATTTCTGGCTTTTCTTTCCAAAAGTCCAAACTTTTAGAGCACAATAAATTTGCTGGAGAAGTAGAAGGAAGGGCCTGTAGGTAGAAAAGACCAGAAGAAAAGGGGATTTTTCTGTATGCTGTGCAACACTTGCTTCTGAGATTAATCACCCGTCTTGAAGAGACGCTCTTTAGGACAGGAGGTGAAACATTCCATCCTGCAGGGAAATAAAAACTCAAGGCTTCAGGACGCCCCTGAAACTGACCAGGCTCTCTAGAGCTCTCCCTCCCCAAGCAGGTGGAAATTGTAAGGACTCTAGTGTCATGCTCAGACAAGCAGAGCTTCCAAGAAGAGACTCCGCTCACCAGAGCTACATCGAAAAGATACTCTCCAACCCGCTGGGTTGCCTTCACTGGAGCAGATGGTTACAGGTTCCCACTTTTATGAGCTGTCACCCAGCTGTGTTGGGTTTTTGGAGAAGAGCTGACCTTGAGTCATTCCCATAAGTAACCTCTGTCCATTTTCCTTCAAGCAACCCCAGTGAAACTCACTGGCTCACAGACTCGGATCCTAGTGGCATCCCTAGTTTGCTCTGTCCTTAGTTCCCTCTTCGGGGTGAGTAGGCATTTATTGACATCTCCTCAGGAACAGAATCATACGACGCGGTTTCTAAACGCAAAAGCTAAAGATGGCTGACGGCAGATCTTGGGTGAGCTCCCGGCAACATTATGCCGTGGTCCAGTCGGTTGCAGCTCGGAGGTGACTCTGAGACTGTGCCGTAAGAAGTGCTCATTGCTGTTCCTGCACTGAGATTCAGTTGAGCTCGTCCTGCCGTGAGAGCGAACTTAACAAATGTTTGCACATCTGCGCCACTCACAGGGGTCAATGCCAAGCTTAAAATCAAAGGACAGAAGAAGAGAAAGAGAAGAGGAGAAAGGAGGGGAAGGGCATAAAAATGGGGAAAGCAAAGAAAGGTTTAAGGTTCATTTTATTTTCCTAGGTGATAGACTAATTGGCCAAGAAAATTGTTGATTTGAACCATGTAAAATTGCTGCTAATCAACCGTTTGTTGACCCACAATTTAAAATAATCGCAATTTCGTGAGGTTCAGCAATTAATAAAAAGCTAGTTTCTCTACTTGCAGGTGGTGACCTTGCCAGATCCCTGGGGAGACGTTGCCTGTCAAAGGGCTTTCCTCTGTAAAGGTCCCTCACATAAACTCTTGCTGTTCCCTGACATACATGGAGCATCCCCTGAGGGCATTGTTATGATTCCTGACAGAAGAAAATCAAAATAGGGTGTGAAAGAGAGTTAGCTGGCTACAAGCTGGGAGCAAGAAGGATTACAAGTTAGAACACAAATCTACTTGGCAGCCTCTTGTCTTCTCTTTGGGAGGCTTGGCTTTCCTAAACAGGGTGCATTTCCCTGTCTTTGTTTCCCGTCTTCAAATGCATCCTTGTGTTTGTCAGCGTATCTCTGAACAACAATGAAGAGTCAACCAACATTGGTCCCTCTGGTGTGGAAAGAGCGTTGAAATGAACTTCTTTCATTGATGCCAAGGGAAGAAAAGACTGTGACTTATAATGTTTTAAGAGTAAACCGTTTAAAAAGATTTATAAGACAGAATTGAATCTACACCCAGGGGACACCTAGAAGACAGAGAAGAAAGAACACATCTCCAAACTACAACTAAAATCTCTACTCATGGCACAGGATTCCCTTTTTTCTTGGGTATGCTTTACTTTAAAATGGTCAATCAACTTCATAACCACCCACTCTATGAAGTCTTTCCTTAGTCCCCCAGTCACAGCGGATTTCCGACTTCTCTGTCTTCCTAGAAAACTTTATGCTGCAGAATCAGATTCTTCCTTGGGTAGTTCAGACACCAGTGTTTGTGCTTTGACTGTATATAAGGCACTGCCTGAAAGATAAAGTATAGAAAAAACAATCTTGGGGTGGGAGTTTTAGTGATTGCTTAATAGTTAAGAGCATGCGCTGTTCTTTTGAAGATGAGTACATACTTTTCTTGCAAAAACAAAAAACCAACCTTGGTTCCCAGTATCTATGTAGTACAGCTCACAGCCATTTGTAACTACAGTTCCTGGGAAATCAAATGCCTCTGGCCTCTACCAAAACCTGCATTCACATGTGTTTGTGCATGTCATACACACACACACACACACACACACACACACACACTCACACACACATTAAAAATAATTAAAATAAATATTCTTGAAAATACAGTCTTGTCTTAAAGATGCTTGCAGTCTGGTTGGCCATCCTATGGCAGCATATGGGGGTGGTTCTGGCGATGCCAAAGGTCTTAGCACACTTGACGTTCTCTATAGACTGCCAGGTTCCTTATGGAAAGAATGTGTGTCACCGTTGTTTCTAGTCTCTCATGAAGGGATGCCGAATGCCATGCTCAGCACATATCAATGTGGTGGCTATCTATAAATGATGACTGCAAAGCTGAGTTCTTAGTTATTGAGGATGCCGTCAAACCTTGACAGATAGATGAGCAGTACCTGCTCCATACTGTGTTGCTGCTCAAAGCCCCTTGCTTCTCTTATAACCAGTCTCCAGCAGGCGTCTATAGTCAAGGTCAAAACGTGAGTTCTTGCCCGTCCTTCATTCAGATCTCCCTAAGGCAAAGTATATGCTCCACTGCACGATGTAGGGGGGTACTCCATTTTACCCCTTCTTCTTCCTCTCTGCTGACTGCAAGGACTTACCATTTGGTTTTCTGTTCAGAGTAATCTTTAAAACAATTTTGGACATCTCCATGTCATCGCAAATTTCCTGGGTGACAGTTTTGTCTCCTTTCTTCTTAGGGTGTGATTTGTTCACATTTGGATGTTACCTGATTTGTGAAATGGTTCTTCTATTCAGGGAGAATGTCATATAGTGCCCAAGCTAAATTTAGGGTGTTGTATCAAGTCCAGAGTTAGAATTCCAGCAAAGAATCCCAAGGTCCCAGTTGTGATTTCTCTGAAAGTAAACTGAGAAGCTTCTCCTGGCAGGGGTTTGGAGGTTGCTCCTAGGAGACATGAAGATCTTATACTTAAGATCAGGTCTCTAGAAACAGTGATGCACAGTGTGTAGCGCTCATAACATTGGGTCTGTTTCTTACAGTCTCAGAGCCCAGATCTCTTATCAAGATGATTGGGTTCAATTTTTCTAAGTTGTGAACTGTCTGTCCGTGGTCCCATATAAGGGCACAAACCCCGTTCCAAAATCCATCAAGTTCCAAAAGCTCTCTCCTAATACTAACATATGGGATATACATTTTTGAGAACAAAGTTTTTAGTTCACAATTAAAAGTAAAACAAGGACGGAAGGTCATTGGCAGAGGGTGTGTTAACAAGCAGAAGAGCAGTGTAAGCCATGGCAGCACAGTCCTGCCGAGGGTCATGTGGGATACCATGGGGACAATGCAGAACAAAGCCACCCACAGGCAAGGGGCCTGAGAGGATCGCCTACCAGCTTCGCGCCACCTGACTTTGGTTAGGAACTGCTTTGGGGCGATCCTTGCTTTCTTCTGTACATCCCTGAAGTCATTAAAATGTCCTCAAGCGGAGATGAACAGGAGCTGGAGGTAAGAAATCTTGACTTGCACAGAAACTTGAGCACTAATGCTGCAGATAACCTCTGGGATGGCTGAGGGGATCCAGCCAAACAACAGCAGCGTGAACCACATGCCCTGATGCATTATGGATCTTAATACCCAGCCACACTCACCCTACACTAAGAGAGACTATTGTACAAGGGACTACACAAGAGCATCCGGCAGAAAGGGAGACTAAACCTGAAATGAGGCTTAAACTTTCGCCCAACCTCCATTTTGTGATAAGGAGAATCTCTTTTCTGATTTCTTCTGACGTGGCAGATTGACTGGCTAGCAGTGAACCAAGGCCACAGCAGCTCTTAATGTAGGCATCATGGGATCTGATTTTACATGTCGCAGTTTCTTTTTTTTAATAAAGATGTATTTATTTTATGTATCTGAGTACTCTATCTGCATGGACAACTGCATGCTAGAAGACAGCATCAGATGCCATTATGGATGGTTGTAAGCCGCCATGTGACTGCTGGGACCTGAACTCAGGGCCTCTGGAAGAGCAGTCAATGCTCCTAACCACTGAGCTGTCTCTCCAGCCCCATGTTACAGTTTCTTTATTGTACAGAAGAAAGCATACAAACAATAAAGAAAAAGGCAGCAGAGAGCATGCAGGTTTTGCAGTAGATTGACAGGGCATCTTGACAGAGCAGAGACACCTAATACAAGGCTAGTTGTTACTTCCCCATTCACAACACCTCTCTGTGCTGCTTTGCAGAAATGCTGAATCTATGCTCATCATGAACTGTTGCTTCTGAGTCCAGAGAACCTAATGGTGAAGCGAACCTATCAAATTACACCCACTACTATGTTTTATGTGCCACTGACATTTGCCATAATGCCTGAATGACACAGAGGGATTTGGACTTGACCAGAATTGTCTTCTCCAAGGGTCACCTGTGCATGGGCAACAGACTTCCCGCAGTGCTCTTCATTGGGACAACAGGCCTGAGAGTGAGATCTCTGGTTTTTCAGCTTGAAACTTCAGTTGGTATTGAAGCTGTGGCTTCCATATTTGTGACAGACACCCCACCTCTGCTGAGTGTGTTTATGCGCTTGCCTCCGCATCTGGGCCGGGACTTTCCCTGTTCTTTTTCTCCCCCACAGACTGTGGTTTGAGTGTTTTCCATCTTACTACTTAATGGCAGGATTCCTTTCTCCACCTCAGGAACAAATTGAATTTTCTGATCGTAGGTTGTCTTTGAAGCCCTGTAACTTGTCCTGGTCATGAATACTGAATGAACAGCTCCTGCAGAATGAAAGACTAGGGAAGTCTTACCCAGCCATGTCTAAGTCAAGCACCCTCTGCTTTCTGACAGTTATGACACAGTAAGTGGGCACCCTCCTAGCTCCTTCTGTCTTGGCGATTGTTAGTCGCCTGGAATCATAGGGAAACGAGGCTAGACAAGGTCTTGGAGGTTATTCTAAACTACCACTTAATGCCTGTAGTGTCTAGTCTGCCACATCACATCATGGCCTGATTGAAAGAGTTTCAGATATGCAGAAGGCCACTATAAAAGACACTCTTTAACTGGCTATGACAGAGGTGAGCAGCATTTGTTTCATGGTCAGTAAAACTTAACATTAAACAAGCATTGGGTTTTCTTGGAATCTAACAAAACAGTGTCGAGACTCAGTAGATTTATGTCAGTCGCCAAGGCCTGTCTCATGGTTTGATGGATAAGACCCAAAATTCATTCAGCTTCTCACAGTGGTTTCACTTGACACAGGAGGAGAAATGTGGATGGGGACAAACACTCCTCACAGATGTCCTGGCATGACTTGGAGCTTTCCTTTTTAGAGCAATTACAGTGATTTTGACTCCAGCACTGAGCATCTGGGGGACACTCACCTCTGCTCTCAAATCTGCTTTTTGCACTTACTTAATGATTAAATGATTAAAACAGTGTTCAGTCTCATTTTTTTCTTTACATGAGAGACAATTTTGTTTGAAACCATGGTTTTCTTTCACCTGATACCACAATGTCATCTATGTTCCCAAGCTGAAATTTGACTCTTCTTCTCCTAGAACTACTTCTGAGATTTCAGTGATTCAGTCACGGAGGCAGGGTGTGTGTGTGTGTGTGTGTGTGTGTGTGTGTGTGTGTGTGTGTGTGCATGTATGTGAAGTGCTTGAATGAGTATATAATTAGAAACATTTAAAATCATGGGAGAGTAGCTTTGGGCTCAAAAAGCACATAGACTAGTTTTGTAGCTTTTGTCAAATTACTTCATCTTCTAGTATTTAGGGTCCTGATCTGGAAGATGTGAGCTAATAACACCATTTAGATATACTGAAAGTATTAAAAGGGATACATCCATATGTAAAAGATATTTAATATAGTAGCTGCTCTATATTATATTAAATATAGGTGATTGATGTATAGATAGATGATAGATTAGACAGGTGATAAGTAGATAGACAGAGAGATTATAGATGATAGCTAGAGAGCTGGATGTATAGATAGATAGATACATAGATACATAGATGGATAGATGATAGGAGAGAAAAACTTTTTGAGATTATATTAGGAAGTCACAAAACTAGTAAAATGCTCAATATTTGAGTTATTTTCTTAGACATGCCTCTGAAGATGGCAATGTTTTGCATGTCTTCTCATAAAATAATCTCCTTGTTCTTTGTAAGCCAGATACTGAGGCTTAACTTGTAAACAAATAGAAGTGGACTTATTTGTCTCCGCACCTGGGAATCTTCTAGCCCTAGATTCTGCTCTGGGACAAGAGTTCCTCAGGGGTTGAGGTTCTGGTCAGTCCAATGAACCACTGCTTCCAAAGCTGAAGGTCCCTCTGTATAGCACGAGGGACTTTGTAAATTTGCCTCTCTGACGTGTACAGGTGTCCATTCCTGTAGCCAACTCCTTCAGAGCCTTCTTGTCAGACATGATGCTGGAAACACCGCGCTGTCTGATTCAGCATCCCTCTCACAGACACTCCAGCTTCTGCTGGTGCAGAAACCGACAAAACCTCTCATCTGCAGCCCTTCCCTTCGTGCGTCAACTGTATTGTGTAGCAACAGTTCTTGGCTATTTCTTTTCCTTCCACGGAAACTAATCTGGAGATTTGCTGCAAATCACAGAAGGGAAACGCAAAAGTTCACCTTGACGTATACATTTGATAGACACATCAAGGGACAAATAAGTCAGAAGCCCCTTTGCCTAGTACTTGGTTGTATCTGGACACACATGATTGCTTTCCCTTCTTCACCCATGAGTAGAGATCATGCAGGCAGCCCATTGTGGAATTCCCTATGCAGAGGCCCAGCAAGCATGTTTTCCTAGAGTCTAGGATCTCCTCAAGGCCTGATGAATGAATATATCAAGGGTCCTCTAGCAGAGGCCATGTGGTTCACATACCTGTTCCTAGAATAAACTTTCTAGAAGAGGAGGAGGAGCAACAGTATATAACAAATCAAAGACAACAAACTATATTAAAGATACAGTTATTGAAATTATTTCACTATAATATATACTTTTTCAATATGCACAAAATAACAAGATCTTGCAACAAGTCTATTAACCACTATAATTCCAAAATAGCAATGAGTTCAAATCATCATTGAAATGCTGCCAAAAGTACTCTTGATTTTTACTCATGGTTGAGTCATAATTATTACTAGCATAAATGTGGTTTATATCTTGCATTGTGATTGAAGGAATACTGAACTTCAAAGATTCATAAAAACTAAAGTTGTAAATTCACCACTTCGAATGTGTAGCACTCTGCTGAGTTCCTTCCTCCTCGCCAATCCACAGTTTAAGAATTGTGGGACCTCTGTTCACTCTGTGAACCAGATTGTAGTTTGAGATTCCCACCCTCCGGCCCCTCTCCTAGCCAAGTAAGAGCTCAAGAGTCAGGCTCCTGGCAATGACAAGCAAATATGGCCGGAGCTCCTCTTAAGAGGTGGCCTTTGTCTTTCCCGACAATGGAAGGCATTCACTTCGAAGAGAGCTGTGTACCTTTACTGTTTGGTCCATAGGCTTTGAAGGCTCTGGACCACGCTGCCAGGAGAATCCATGCTCCCCCTTCCCTGCCCCGACATGATGAGCACTGCAATGGAAAAGGCAGCCCAGCCCAGAGTCTCCACCACAGAAGGTAAACAAACACTTCCCCAGTGAGTCTTGAGGCAGCAAAGCCCTTCATGCTAGATCATGCTGGAGGCTGGCTTGTGGGAGAGGACTTGGGGTGTTCATCCAGGGCTCCGACTGGGTGTTCCCAGCCTTACCTTCTGTCTGTTCTCTTGTGTTTGTTTTTCTAGCCCCATCCCTCCGCCTTTTCAGCCTGGCTCCGATTCAGCTCCAAACTGGAGCCCCAAAGCAGGGAGACCGACTTCCTCTATGAACCCCTCCTGAAGCTATCCCAGGGCCCCCGCCAGGGGAAGACAGAAGTCACAGCAGCCAGCACAGTCCCCACCACCTGCCTCCCTCTTTTCTGCTCAACAGCAAAGGGCTCACCTCAGCTCCTGCCAAGCCCTGACAGCTCTGGAAGCTAAGAGGCTTCCTTTGAGGAGTGCACAGGTCTCTGCACAGAGCTCAGCTGCCAAGCCAAGGGGCCAGCTCTAGGAATGTGTTTTTAATATTCATTGTTCACCCTGTCTGTTACCGATGTGTGCACTGCAATTATTCTAATTCTTTGCACATGTGTTGTTATGCAATGGGGTCTTTTAAGCTATGCCAGGTTTTTTTTCTTTCTTTCTTTCTGAAACCCAAATATATTATTTCTACCTATGTTTCAGTTAGTTTACCACACTTTCTTATTTTATTTCAAAGATCAATCTTGGAGGCAAAGAGAGAGTGGAGTGTGCAGAAAGCAAGGTCCACCTGCTTTCCTCGTGGTAGGCGAGTTGCTCTTGATTTGGGTTTGTGTGTTTTCTGCCTCGATCTCTTGTTCCCTCCTTCCCACATGCACAAGCAAGCAGACATACGGACATCCATGGCCCACATGTGATCTTCCTCCAGCAGCATCTGCACCCAGGGGAAGAGCGAGCACGCACAGCCAGAGCACAGACATGCACATGTGTGCAGACCACATGTGAGCAAAAGATTTCCTACACAGTAAATTATTTTCTCCCTCTCATTGCTGAAGCTAGAAAGGGAAGAAAATCCTTTCTTCCTTCTTTTTCTTTCTTTCTCTCATTTCCTTTTAAATTTTAATTGGGCCTTCTCTGATACAATATAAAACTACCACCACTGAACCACACAAAGGATTACATTCCCTCATTAATTCAGACTGTTTTATGTTTGTTTAAAGAAAAAAAATTTTCATCAGGGAAAAACAGGAACAGTGAAACCAGATTCTAAACGGCCATTACTCTTCAAGTTTCAGAGGACAGAGACACAAACTGAGCAAATTAAGAATGACTGTTGTTTACTTCCGATAACGTTGTCTGAGCCCCCAAAAGCTAAGTAGAGAATCAAACAGTGGAAGTGTGCACCTGGCAAGCATCTCCAGCCTCCCCATGCATATGCCTTTCTTTAGAGACTCCTCTGGCTGGCTGTTTTCTGTTTTTGCCAGGCAGAGAAATCTGGCAAGGTGGCACCCCTGCCTGCTAAGCATTTTACTTCCATTGTTAACTGTATCCACTTGTCACCAGGAGACACTAGTATTTTAAGGTAGCAGAGAAGCAGGCCTGCCTGCTCCAGAATGCTGCTATAGCTCCCCTTGCCAAGAAGGAATCAAAGAAAGGGACGGCACTAATGTGGGAAATCACACTAGAGAGAAAGAAACATGCAGAGAAAGTCAGAGGCAGAGAGTGAGGGAGGAAGGGAGGGAGGGAGGGAGGGAGGAAGGGAGGGAGGGAGGAAGGAAGAAACTGAGAGACAGAAGAAGAAGCAGACCTGCACAGAAAAGCTGGAATTTCTGTGAAAAGATTTAGAACAGGAGGGTACAGCCGTTGCTAGGGAGCTAGGAGGAGAGTGAGCAGACACCATCCACCAGATTTTTAATACAAACCTGTGTGCCTTTGTTTGCTCCACCTCTCAAGTGAGGCGGCTGGGTGAGGAGGAAAAGAACTACGCTTCAGTCTACTTTAAAAACAGGTTGTTTGAAAGGCATGCTTGCAGAGTGACTTTGGGCTGCTCTGCTGAAGGCATGCCTGAAGTCAAAGGGCACAGCCTTGTCCCCTAAATTCCAAGGCTATCCTGTAATGGGGAGAAGCCCACTCTAACGTGACACACCCTTGGAGGCTTGATGCAGAAGAAGCATTCTTTACAACCTGCATGGCAACTGGGTAGTCTTGCTGCCACTCAGTCCTAAGTGTGGGCAGGAAAATCTGGTCCACGATGGCCACATGAGCTCTGCTCTAAATGAACAAATAGACGTGAAGCAGTGTCGTGGGATGGTAGCTGCTGCTGCTGCTGCTGCTGCTGCTGCTGCTGCTGCTGCTGCTGCTGCTGCTGCTGCAGGATCACCTGAATAGTAGCTGTGGTAGTCAGAGGTGCAAGTGTTGTGTGTGTGTATGTGTGCACGCGTGCAAGCATGTGTGTGTTTACCATGCAGGCTGGAAAGCTCCAAATACACATAGCTTGGAAAATTCTGCCAGCGGTTGAATGAAAACTCAATCTGGAGGCAGACTTCCCTCCTCGTGAGTAACCATGGCCCTTTCTCTGAAGCCTTCACCTGATCAAAACTTACTGGCATTATGCAGAGTGATCTGCCTTATCCAAGGTCTGCTGATTTAAATTATATTTATGTCTCAGAAAATAATTTCACACCAACCAACAGCCAATATCTCTACTGCAATTAACCAGACAGCTGGATACTCTCAGGACAGACAAAATTAACTGCAACACATCTCTATGAGATAACTTGACAAATAATACCTCATCACCCACTCAACCAACACACCAAAGATCAAGATCTTGATGGTCAGCCAGTCTGGCCAGTTGGTAAGCTCCAAGCTCATCCTGTCTGCATCCAGGAATAGTGGCTCATTCTCAGGGCTGACTTCATCTGCAACTCAAAAGGGCTGGAGGAGACAATTCTAACTTCCATGTAGAAAGACAAACAAATGTACTGAAATTCACATTCAGTTTTCCTAAAATTAAAAAAAATACATAAGTAAAAAATCCAATTTGAACTTTAGATAAATAATAGTTAACATTCTAACATAAATACTACTATACTCAGAAAAACATACACTTCAAAATTTTGCATTGTTCTTCAAAAATGGAGTCCCAGTTGACTGTGAATTTCAAATAAGTAACATGCCTTTTTAATATATGCATGCAACATTTGAGATATAATTCTTGTAATAGTGAGGACTTTCTAGAGGAGCAGAGTCAATTGAATGAACAGGTGTCACAGTAGGGACTTACTAGACTGGTTTCAATGATATGTCCTCAATAGCCCAACTATGACTATCTGGACACTGGAGGGGCTGAGAACCTGATAACTAGCTGTTCTGTTCATGAGGTTGGAAGCCTTAGCAGTCCACTGTAGCACTGAAGGTCTGGAATATTTCTGGAAGCTCACTGGTTTTCAGTCCATGTTGGAAGGCTAAGGAAGCTGGGTTCTTGTGGTAGGAAAAGATGGTAACAGCAACAACAGCAATGACAACAGTGTAGATGCACTTCCCAGCAAGGGGCAAAGGTGGGCAGGCAAAAATCAACAGCTATCCCTTCGGCCTCCTCATTTCTGAGTTCTCACCAGAATTTGTTTCCAGCTCTGCAAGAAGGGCCTTCCCTTCTCAGTCAATCCTTCCAGGAAGTGCCCTCATGCACCTACCCAGAGCCTGCTTCTGTCTAATAGCAGACTTTCATTACAAGGTTCAACATTCACGTCTCGTCTGCGGAAGACTGAGCACCTCTCTACCCAGTGCTGACTAACCTGGACAGGTAATGCTGCTTCAGTTTCTTCCTCCTTCTGACTGGAATGAGTGTAGAAGCACTGTCCAATTAATCCTGCCAGATCTGTTTAAATGAAAGAATCCTTGACACCCCAGTCATATTGCTGAAGATCTTTTTGGTCCCCTCAGCCTTCTGTTTTCATGCTTTAGTGCTTACTCACGGCCTTTCTGCAATGTCTAGATTTATTATTTCTCTTAGGTAAAAATGTGAACTCTATTGATAGCATGGCCCCTCACAATCGATCTGCCACACCCACCAACCCCGAGGTTCGGGGCCATCCTATCATTCATCCACCCCCAAGACTCAAAAATACTTTGCTTCCAGAGTGCTTAATGTCTTAGTCTAGTTTCTGCTACAATAACAAAATGCCACAGACTGATAAAATATAGTTCTGGGAACTAAGCCTTCAAGATGGAGAAGCTGCAGGTACTCTTGTGAGGCAACCCTCACCACACAGAAAGAGTACATGCTCTCATTCGGGTGTAGGCAGAAGTTTCTGTCCCTCCTGGTCCCACAGCTGTTCAGCCCCAAAGAAACACACAGAGGCTTAAATTAATTGTAAACTGTTTGACCTATTAGCTGAGGCTTATTATTAACTAGCTATCACAATTTAAATTAACCCGTAATTCTTATCTATGGTTAGTGATGTAACTTGGTAACTTTTCTCAGTGAGGCATTCCCATCTTGCTTCTTCTGCATCTGTCTGATGACTGACTCTCTACCTTTCCTCTTCCCAGAATTCTCCTCATCTGGTTGCCCCACCTATACTTCCTGCCTGGCTACTGGCCAATCAGTGTTTTATTAAAACAATATAATTGACAAATCTTTATAATGTACAAGAACATTATCCCACAACATTCCCCTTGTTTCAAAGCAAAAACCCTGAATCAAATCTCCTTTAATTAGCTTTTTCCTGACCATTATCCATAACAACATGTAAACAACATGCTAAACAAAGACAAACATCCATAATCCATTTTTAGGGAATGAGGCCATAGTTTTGTAGGCTACTTCCTGCTAATTGGGGATGCTGATAATGTTATGGGGACCCAAAGAAAATTTAGGATTATGGTCAAGTCTTGACTGGAGTATTCTGTGA
>LOJH01049492.1:6899-19745 GCA_001685095.1 Ellobius talpinus
CCTTCCTTCCTTCCTTCCTTCCTTCCTTCCTTCCTTCCTTCCTTCTTTCCATCCATCCATCCATCCATCTATCCATCCATCTGCTCTCAGCCTACCCTGTAATTGAGCCAGGACCACAGACCTAGCTCCTACACCCTCCCAGGGGTTTTCTGCTGCAGAGGGCAGATGGACCACTTCTGTCAGAAATTCCAGGAAGCAGATGCAAGAGAGAAGGAAGCTGGGGCTGGGTGAGGCAGTAATGAGCAGAGCAGCGGAGTCCAGATCTGAGAGAAGATTCTGGGAGGAGACAAGGAGATCTTTCATCGTCGTTGATGCTGTGTATCAACATTATCGTCACAACCATCATCATCACCACCACTCCCACCACTATGGTTTTCAACTTCATAACCTAGTGGTCCTCAAATGCCCTTGTACCATCTTCTCTATCCCTCAAGGTCCTTTTCAGGAATATTTCCCAGTTTTCCTAGGTGGGGATGGTCTCGTCTTCCACAGTCTCTGTCCTTTTCATCACCACACTTCTTCCCTGTACTCTGTGTTACGATAATTGGTAGATATTTTTGTTTCCCTTACGTTGAGTTTAATCTCCTCAAGAGAAGGGACTGTGCCCCTGGTTCTCTCTCTGTGCATTCTTATTAACGCTTCTTGTACTCAAGAAGCCACCGTGATTTGCTGGGGGAAAGGACTCCTCTTTGTTTAAGAGGCATCAGGAGATGAAAGGCACATGCTTTAGAAGTTTGCCTTCCCGGAGAGCTCCACACTCACTCAACTCCACATTTGTGTCCTGCAGAGTTCAAGTCCACAGGCAAAGGCCTGGACAGCCTTTGCTGCACTCTCTCCCTGAGACGGAGTCTTGTTTCCTTTGTGCCTGAGTGTTTCACTCACTCCCTTCCCCTTACAGAGCTGGGAAATGAAGGCTTCCTGGACACTTGGGAACAAGGATCAGAAAGGACGCAGAGAGGATAGAAGGTAGGTGTGGGGACCGGGAGGGAGCGGGTACTCTGAGACAATGCTGTGCTCCGCAGATACAGGGGAACAGTTCTGGTTCTTAGCCTCAGGAACACCCCCAAGCTCCTTCTTTGTCCTGGTGAAATAAAGGCTTGCCAGAGAGATATGATTATTGCTAATTACTAGATTGCTCTATGTCATTTGTTTTCAGGCAAGGCAGTCAGTCAGGGCCTATTTCTTGAGGGGCTTTGGCTCTGGATGGCCTCTCCTTGAGAGGAAGCAGCCAGCAAGCATAAGGAGAATGAAGGATCCAGGAAGAGGCACTGCCTCTTGGTGCATATAGCTGGTGGCCTTTGTGGGATGCTGGCCAGGGGTCTAGCATTGGGGCTGTGACTCACAGTCACACTAAAGACACATTCACATCCACGTTAGTACCAGTGTGTGTAGCTTCTGTGTGCTCAGAGAGTTACACACAAATTCTCAGTGATCAGTGTGTCATAACCAGTAACCCACAGACGAGGAGCCGCTGTAGGCTCAGGTAGAGTGGTTGGATACACATAGCTACTCTTCCATGCAGATGTGTGCACATGACTAGAGGTTTGAGAGTGATAATTAATTGCTTTCCTCTTTGCCTCAACTTCTGGACCAAGAAACGGACACAAGAGGCAGATAGGAATGCATATAGCTCTATATTTTCTCTCTTTTTAAGACACGTGCAATTTCACATTTCTGAGTTGGATTATGTTTAATGATAGATAACTTGTACATAGTAAAGCACATCCCAGTTAGATTTGCTGCTGTACCAGCATCCTAGCTGGCAAAGCTGATATAGGAAAATGACGTATCCGTGGTACCTTACCTCTTCCCTCTGCTTTGCAGCGTCAAGAGCCAGGAACCCAGATGCTATGGGTGTTTCTGTTCTCTGTAAGAACTTGTTTCAGCTAGCATATTCACCAAGGAGTAGGGGGAATATGCGTATTCTGTCTTTAACCCTGGCCTGGCAGACACCATGACATGGGTTTCCTCAGGTGTAGCAGTTAGATAAGGAGAGGATCAGGGAATGGGAGGCCGGGACGGAGGAGAGCAGAGGATTTCTTCCTACCTTGTACAACTCAGAGCAGAGTCACCGAAAAAAAATGGTTTTCCCTTTAAGGTGTATACATCTTGGCATCCACAAATGGATCAAAATGTACCTGAGATATTTACCCTCAGACAATTTGATTATTCAAGTGTGTGTTGCGCAAGGGGCTTGAATGGTTGAAGGTGCTTAAGTCTGAACATGTGCACAGATACTAATAAAACCACACGTACCGCTTCATGTATAGCCTCATCAGTACATACATGTGTGTACACTGCATCCAGGGCCCATCCTGTGTATGTCCTCACCATTGAATCCTGGCAGTGTTGTCCTGAGAGAGCTACAAGCCACTTGACAGCAGAAAATGGACCACACAGATATACTCTGATGCCACTTTGTCGTATGCCAGAAGGCTGCTGTGGGTCTTGTGTCGACCGAGTGACCAGCATCTAGCCTGCCACCCAGGTTGTTTCTTACAATATGAAACATGTCACCTGTCTATGTCTGCCTTTGGCTGTAACGTTCTGGAAGGTCCCTAGGCATACTTGTCCATCTTCACTGTCCCAGAAACTCGGGAGAGAGTTCCTACCCACCATTTCTTTCCTCAGTCTCCCTAAAACAAAAACAGACAAAAACAAAACAAACAAACAAACAAAAAAAACCCTGCCTTCTGTAGGCTGCACAAGTATATCACTACAGGAAGGAAGTGAACAAGAGTGCCACCTTCCAAGGCACGGCAGGCCATCTGGCTTTCCTCCTAACTGCCCAGCTGAGGCAGCCAAGATCTTCCCTTTTTCTCTGTGTCTCTGTCTCATACCGGGAATGAGACCTAGGACCCCACACAGGCAGGGCGAGCATTCTACCACTGAGCTAGAGTCCTAGCCTGTTTTTTTGAGTAAAAGAAAATTGTTTGATACAGTAGCTCTCTAAGTTGCTCAGACTGGCCTTGAACTTGTGATCTTTCTGCATGAGCCTCCCAGGCAGTAGAGATTATAGGCCTGCACCATCAGGAAGGAAGTTCTGGGTCATCGCTGTTTGATCTCAAAGCCTAGCTCCCTATAGAGGAGCCATTACCAGCCACATTTGCACTGATGGCTGCCTAGATGCTTCCCGGTCATTTTATAGACTCAGTTCTCACTCACTCAGCCTCTGGAGTTTACTGATAGCAGCACAGAAACCCAAAGAGATTATGACTTATTTAGGTTTAACATATTTAACTAGGGCTTCAGGAAGGCTCCCAGTCCTGTTTGTGTGGATCTGAGAAGATATGGTAAGCTGTGAGATGTTCATTCGTGTGTACTAGTGCAGTCTGTGTATACATACATGTGTGTGTGGTGAAGCCACGTGGAGGTGGCTTCAATTGCTTGTGTGTGTATGCATTCCCGGGAGCCTTTCTGCCTGTTGGGAACTGTATGTATACCCATGCACACACTGAACCAGTGAATTTTCTCAATGTTAACAAGTTTATAGAACCATCTACTCTACACCTAGTTCTTTATCCAGCCAGGGTTCTGATCTAGCATCTAAATATCTCTCTGTTTCTATCTCAGTGCAGAGAACTGTAAATACTGAAGCCTGCACATCTGTCCTTGTCTCCCTGGACAATTGCCTACCTGTCTGTGCACATCCATGTACATTCATGGGTTTCAATAACATCATATACCTGGCCATGGGTACCCATCTGTGTAGATGCTGTGCCCATCCGTGGTGACAGGTGGGCTGCGTGTCCATGGCTGCATGGTTCTGACATTTCCCACCTGTGTGCGTGTGCTTACCTTTGTGACTAAGGCAGCATGAATCCTTCTGCTCGATCCTTGTAATCTGTGGGAACAGCCCAACTCCTGGCACTGATTGCCTTATTGGTCACTGGCCTAGCAGCCTGTGTCTTTTAACTCAAGGAAAGGTCGCCTGGACCCCCATGCAGGCTCAAATCATATAACCTTTCATGTTCCCCCTCCTGTGGGGACTGTTCAATTTCCATCCTCTCTGGGGTCCCATTTGTATGATGTCAGGCGGAGAGTGAGACTGTGGCCTGCTATATCTTTCTAAAGAAGTGTGACTCCGGGCCCTAGGGGGGCAAGCAGCCTGCTGGGAAGCAACTTCCTACAGGCTCAGCTAGCGATTCTTTTTCTACTATGAAACCTCCACCTCACCATTATGCTCAAAAAACAACTGGAGTCCATTGCTCCAGCTCTTCTCCCGGTTTAGGGTCAGAGAAACCGGAGCTTGGGAGCTAAGGTACTTCTGCTAGCTCCCACAGTTCAGTTTTGTCGGGAGCCTGAAGTGGCTTCAGTGTTGTTGGACTCTAAGAACAGAGTTCTTTCTCTCGTGACTAGCAGCTCACCAGAGGTCAGTGTATCCCTTCTGTGGTGTACAGTCATGGTGGGCGTGTCCCTTGCATGAGTAGGGCCCACATTTTCATCACCCTGTTCATCTACACGTGCAACAGACCTGAGGATAAGTGACAGACAGGTGCCATTTTCACATCTTGCTCATAAATACTGAAATTTAGGAACCCAAGGTGATCCTGAGATGACGTAAGGCAAGGGCAGTAAAATCTTTATCGATCTATGGTTGTGGCGGATTCGCTGAGCCAGAGCAGTGTCGTGTTGTGTTAAGTCGCTGAAGTTTGGGTTTGTTCATTATTGCACCCGCATCTTTCTCACCTTAATACACTGGCTGTTATCGTTCAGGAAATGGCCTTCAAGAAACCTACTCAAGGGGCTGGAAAGATGGCTCCCTCGGTTAAGAGCACTTGCTGCTCTTCTAGAGGACCCAAGTTCAGTTCCCAGCACTTATACTGGGTGGCTCACAGATGCCTGTAACTCCAGGAGAATCTAATGTCCTCTTCTGGTTCCCACGAGCTCCTGTACCCATATAGCACACACACACACACACACACACACACACACACACACACACACACGAGAATAGGAAACTTTCTCAGACCTTTCTCACTGACCTTGTCTTCCAGTCCTAGAACCACAGATTTGGAACTGTCTCTGACACCTGGGGCAGTTCAGTCTAGGAGAAGGAAACCTGAATTGCCATGTTGATTGTTCATGAATGAATGTGCTCACCATGACAAACCTGACGGTCCTTTGGGCAAACTCCACTCTTTGAAAGAAAGGATCACTGCCTTTTTTCAGGATGCCTTGAGATCATCACTCTAGATTCTGGATGGAATCAGCTTGCTCCATGCTCATCACCACCCAGCCAGAGGCTCTGAGTCTTGGAGGACCGATCAGAGTGACATCGTTGGCAGGAAGCTCACAGTTGACTTTCCTTTCTCGAACACCCTTCTAGCTCCAGGCCATTTCCTCTTCCCAATTCTGGATGCCAGGAAGAGTGGGACCAGGGTCTGTGTGAAGTCACTGAGGTATCTAAGAGAGGAAGCTAGAAGCTGAGGGATGGCCACAGTGATTTAAGGCTTTTTTAGAAAAGCCATGTCGATGACGTTGAATGTGAAGTCAAAACCAGAAGCCAAAAGGAACATGTGACAATCCCACACAGAAGAGCTGAGCTTTTGCAGATGTGGTGGAATGAGAGGTAGCAGAAAACTGAAAACAATTAGAGCTGGAAAGAGCCTCAGAACCGTGGGTGGATGTGAGGTGGGAGCAAGGTCTGAGAGAGGCTTAACTGTGCTCCCCAGAGAGTGGCAGCTAAGCTAGGGTAGCATTTGGTAGAGAGTCCTTAGTAACCTGGAGCTACTCGGTTCGTTATCCAGACTCAGATACGTAATCTCACTGCAGGAGAGGAGGGAAAAATCAAGGGAGGGATTGCAGACAGGGAGAGAATGGTCTGCCTGCCCTGGGTAAGTGGCAGCTACAAAGAAACTATTCCAAACAGCCTGAGTAATGGGACCAGAGTCACAAATCTGTGCCTCTCTACAGAGTATGCAGACAACGGCAGGTCCTGGGACTGGTGTAGGTAAATCACCTCCTTAAGACAGTAGGGTCATCTCTGGAGACAGTTCCCAGGTCAGGTTTGCAGCTCTGACAGCAGACATCTGTAGCAGCTTGTCCTTGCTCTACGTCTTCCTCTCTGCTTTTCCTTTTTAACAAATTCTGAATCATAATGAAAGATTTTCCTTGGATGTCGTGTGTGTCTGACAATCAAATCAATTCTTTGCAATCAATGTTTTTCTAATGAATTTTGCATTTCTCAGGGCAGGACCTGACATTATCTGTTTGTTTTCTCTCTTGCCCTTGGCTCCCTCCCCTGCCTCCTTGTTTTAAGCAAACTGTGCAAGGGACCCAAATGGCAGGTCGGGAACAGCTTTTCCCTCCCAGTTTCTGCTCGGTTTTTCCTTGCCCTTTTCCCCAGCACCCTTCACTGGGGTGTTTCTGAGCAATTAGAATGATTTAAATGGCCCTGTAACAAAGTTTGTCAGGTGAAACCCCACCACCCACCAGAGCTCACCCCTCCATCTGTTGTATCCTAGCTAAAGAAGGAGCAGGTAAGGCACTGGGGACGTGAGAGAACTATTCCCCCCCGACCCATCTTCCTTTTCTCTATTCTTACACTCTTCCGGTGCATGCAGTAGATTAGATGCAAAATGCATTTTCATTTCATCTATTCTGCAAGATTTTGGGGGAAATAACAAATTCATTAATAAACTCTGCAGGAGAGACAGGAGAGGCAGGGAATAGTTACCAGACCAGGCTGACTTCTACAGTCCCCAGTCCTGTATGAATGAATAGATGGCTGACTGATTGAATGAATGATGGAAGATAGACAGTAAGGACCTGACGGCTGGTGTTGCACAGAGACACTAAAATGGGGGAGCATTAGAGCACTCCTCCGTGTGTGGTCTGGAACCTGTACAGAGGATGGAGAGAATTAACGTTGTTAGTTAGATGTCTTGAAAACAGGGAGCATGTTTCTGTGCATCTGGAGGGTGGGGGACTAGTGTGCTCACAAGGACTCCTCAAAGTGGAAGAAGAAGGCAGAAGAGGTCACAGTGATTCCTGTGGAAAGGACCCAGCCTGCAGTGCTGGGTCTAAAGATGGGGAAAGGGACCACAAGCCCAGGGGTTCAAGCGATTTCTAGAAACTGAAACAGGCAAAGAAGTGGATTCTCATTCTCCCCTACAGCCCTTGAGGAGACCACAGCCCCACCAGCACCGTATTTCAGTTACTGGGCATGGTGGCCTCCGGAGCTGTCAGACTTAGCTGTGCTTCACTTGTTACTGCAGCAACAGGAAGCTCGTACAGAAGTCCTGATGTGTCTCAGCTGGCCTGGATATGCATGAGAGAGAGAGGGAAGCTCATGAAAACAGGATAATGGAGTCTGAAAGGCTGTGGGAAACGCAGCCTTTAACTGAGCTGTATGCAAAACATGGTGGGAGACCCTCAAAGGGACCTAGCAGGTATGAAGAACATCTCAGTGACTCAGGGACTGACAACTTTGTTCATGGATCTTTGTGGAGAGCCTGCAGAGTTTCTTTCTGTTTCTCACTGATTCAGGGCAGGGAAGGTACCCTTCTCCTTCCCATCTCATGCGCTTGCTTCTGCTTGTACCCCAGCCCAGCTCAGTCTTGGGCACAGACTTCGCAGCAACTTGGGCTGATGTTTGCATTCTGGCTCCTGTCTCATCATTCGGCCAAGCAGCACTGTTTGCATAACTGTTTTTAGTTCTCTTTCTTTCCAGGGTCCCTGCACACTAACCTCTGGGGGTTGTCGTGATGTGTCACAGGCTGAGTGTCTGATGGGAGACCAAGTCTGATGACATCACAGGTCTTAACACCCTGTCCTAACAACATGCCACAGGTTCCTCATAGATCCTACCCGCACCTCAGCTTGTTCACTACTTCATCAGGAATACTGCAGTAACCAAAAATGACTTCCACAAACTTCTGCCACCGTATCTACCCACATGCCAGCATCTACCCTCCCACCCCCGTGCTCAGCCTTCCCACACGATGCCCTGATGAACATTGTGTCTACACACAGTTCCGTAAAGCTGGGCCTGGCCTCTCTCTTCTACTTCCAGCAAGTCTCCCTCCCTCTCTATACTAACTAGGCTCCATCTTCACAGAAACATATTAATTAGTATGCACCTATGTTAATTAATCCTTTGCCTGGTCCCATTTCTCTTTAAGCTACTGCCCATACCTTCTTCCTGATGATTACAGCCAGCTTCGTAATAGAGTTGTCATTACCTACTGAGGCTTCTCACCCCACCTCTACATGAAAACTGCTCTCACCAACAAATGCTGCTTCACCCAGGGACTGGTGTTCAGCTAGCATCATGCTTGGCCCATTAACGGTTCTTGGCTTTGGCTGGTTTCATTCTTGATTGACCACATAGAACAATCTGCTTTCCCTACCCCATAGATAATGGTTCTTCCTCCTTTTTCTTCCATCTCTTTCACGAGCCCTCCTACTGTTGACCTGACTGTGACCCCTGGGGCTCACTCTGTGGTTTACTTCTCAGTCTGAGTTCACCTGGTCTGGAAACATCAGCTGTGTACTAATGTTAGCGATGCCGACCTCTCTCCATACCTTGCAGCCTTAGTGCTCCTGTGCCCACCTGTTCGGGAGCTTACAACCTCCCTGTATTTAATGAAGGTCAGAGCGACTTCTCAGACTCAGTGCCTGAGGAAGGAGGGACCCAGGCTGTGGTAGGTGCTGGTGACCAGAAATGGAACATGAAAAACCAGGGAGTATCAACTGCCTTGCCCTTCTTTCCATATTTCACGTCTCCACACTCCACTGTGACAAGGCAGGATTGAAGAAGAGGGGACAGGTGACCCTAGAGGCCCCCCCCAAGCCTACTAAAAATCCCCAAATTCATTTTGGGGCCTCTTCCCAGATGTTCCTTCCTGGTCATTTCCTGGCTTTTCCTACTCCTCAATAAGCTCACCTTGCTTTCCTTAGACTTGCTGGCCTGCTCTGTTCTTTGTGGGCATGAGGGAAGGAGGAACTGAGAAGAAAATCTGCATCATCAACAGATCTCAAACAGAACCCTTCCCCTCATCCATTCTAAACATGCTGCTTTCTGTGCCTCTATGGGGGGGCAACCCCAGCTTCCCACTTATCTAGGGGAAAATGTCGACATTGCTGCCTACTCTTGTTCTCCGGCTCCTCTCATGAAATTGGCTGGGGAGTGCTCTATTTTTGCCCTACTTTAGAAAAATGCACTGGATCTGATTGATTCTCATACATTCGCTGCTCTCGCCCCGGAAGGGAGCACCTTCATCACACAGTTGAGCTGCTCCATTAGCCTCTTACCAGGTCTCCCTTATTCTGCCATTGCCTTTATTTCCAGCATGATGACCAGAAAGACACTTCTCGAGGCTAAGAAAGATGACTCCCCTCTTCTGCTCAGAACCCTGAACTATACTGACTTTCCCTCAGGTTCCATTGCCTGTGCTCTGAGACAAGTTCTGCTCAGTTCCCTTGCTTTAACTCTCCCTTGGTGGAAAAGCTTGGTGAACACTTGCATTTTCTCCAACTCTTCACTGAAGCTATAAGGAGATCACATTGACTGCTGCCATTCTGAAAACTGCAAAACATTCCTGCATCTGTCACCGACAGCGTCTGGTCTGTGCTGGCTATGTTTCGCTAGTTTAATGAGTGTGTTTGGATACATTGCCCTAAAACTCCTATATAAGGCTTTTTGTGTTTACATTTTGTGAGCATAGGAGCAATAGGAGGGGCAACAGGCAGGGGTAGTGCTTGCACACACGGCTACTCTCTGTTGGGCTCATCAGCCCTTTGGTAGATTGACAGGCCCATCAGATCCAGGGACTTCTGTCACCATGCAGGGTGTATTCCTCCCCTAACTGGGTGGCAGATGTCTCAAATTAGGGAGAAGCTTTGGTAATAGACTTATTGGAAATCTTATAAATGGGCATTTGATGCCTGCTTCACAGGAGTAAACAGTCATTGTCTCTCCTTCAATACAGCCAAATAGGCCTGTGGAATTCCAATCTGACCCAGAACCCCCAATAGAAAGCTTATTATTGCCACTACCTATTTGTACCCCTAACACAGGCCCAAGGAGAGTGTCTTATTCCTGGCACCTAACACAGGCTCAACATGGTGGGTACACAGACAGTTCTTGCCATTGCAGGGAATCATAATTGACAGCGAACCTGCGCACTGACTTTCTGGTAAGTGGAGTTCAGAAACCGAGTTTCTTAGTCTGGTTTTCAACTTAGTCTGATTTCTCCTGTAATCAACCCAGGAGAAGGTAATTTATAAGCATTAGAAGTTTACTTGGCTTGTGGTTCTGGTCCTGACATCTTCTTGACATCTATCATATAAAGCACAGTGATGGGTGTCACTGCAAGACAGAGTAAGTATACCACTTACTTACTTTCTTCCTCTTATAGAGCCACTAATGCTGTCCTTGGAACCCCACTCCCCTGACCTCATATATTCCCAATAGCCTTTCAAAAGCTCAACCTCCAAATATCATTCATGTATAACGTGGGGATTAAGTTTCTGACACACCCACTCTCCAGGCTATAGTTACTGGGAGTACCTTCCTATTTGCAGGAGGCTAAATCTATTGTTGTTCTTAAGAGGTTTACACACAATCAGGTCTGGCTTGATCTAGAACAGCTCACAGTCTCAGCGGCATTCAGGACAGTCCTGAAAGATATGGAGAAGAGAAGGGGGGATTAGAAGTGACCAGGCTCTAAGATGGCAGCTTGCTGGGGCTGGCAGTGGTGCAACAAGCCAGTGGGAAAGAGTCAGCCACTCTGAAGGATGCTGGCAAGAGTTTATAGGCTAAAAGGCACGCTGGGATCTTTATAACTGTGGTGTCACCTCTGGTGGCCTGTCCCATGTTCCAGTTACAGCCGTGATCTTGTGGATGTAAATATTTTGAGCATCTTTATATGCCATACTGCCTCAGAACCTCACATAACAGAGATCACCACTATTACCATTTAAAATGAAAGTCTATTGAGCATACAATGCAGGGCAGTCTCTATGCCAGGCCTGGCTGCCTTTTATTCTCATTTGCACACACACTCCACTTACACACACCTTCTTTCTTTTCTACTTTGTTGGGACACTGTAGAAGACTTTACAGAGAGCTGAGTAGACTTGGTGCTTTGAGAATTCCATGTCCAGAGTTATAAAACAATCCCTTTTCTTTTTTTATTCTTAAAGTATCCAGTCTCAGGAATTTTATTATAGTGACACAAAACATAATTAAAGGCTAACCTCGTCTTCTAGCCAAGTGACTTCATGCATAGCAATTCCTATGACCATTTACTATCCCTACTTCCCAAGCCTGCTGGGGAACATTTTCATTTATAAGCCTTTCAGAATGATCTCACCTGATTAGAGAAGGCCCACACTAAATTACCTCACTTTTGATTAACTAAGAAAAATCAGTTGATTTTTTAGAACTTAATTGTATTTTTTAACCTAATTTTTAACCTAGTTGTACCTTGAATACCCTATATTCAAGGGGGAGGGGACTGTACAGAGTGCATGTGACAAACGTGGAAATCTTGGGAGATGCTTTGACAATTCCACATGTCCCTCTGAAGCTTGAAGGGCTATTGTGACTAGCCCAAGTTCCCAAAACTTCAAGGGGCAGAGATAGGATTGAAACTTGGCTCATGAGGTCCTGTTGTAGTTGATGATCAATGAGAAAAACCAGCCACAGTGAAGCAGGTTTGTGGGTGCAGATCTTAAACCTTGCCAGTTTCAGCAAGTAAGTAACAAATAAGTAAATCATGAGCTACTACTAGCTACACCAAGTGTCCTCCCCGAAACCTCAGTCTCCATTTACACAGAGCACAGAAGGAGTTCTCATGGAATTTTAAAAATTACATTGTGTGTGTGTATGTGTATGTCTGAGACTTCAGTCACCCATAGATGGAGTTTGATGGCCATTGAAGTGTGTCATTGGGAACCAGGGAGACCATGCATGTCTTCAGCTGTGCTGGTGATATTATCAAAGAGTGGATTGTAGGATCATAAACTGTCAGGGTATATCAGGCATCATAGGACCAGTTGACCCAGAGTTTCCCCAAGTGGGTCCCCTGAAACCCTCATTCTAACATGGCAGGAGTTATGATAATAAGAAAGGAATCCATACTTAAACAGTTTTGGAGACTCTTGGCTTAAACACATTAATAGATTCTGCTCCAACCTTGGAGCTCTTTGGCTATAACACACTGCAGAAACCCATGAGATAGGGCAGGTGAGACAACTCAACAGGTGCTTGCTGCCAAGCCTGATGACCTGAGTTTGATCCCAGAAACCCACAGGGTGGAAGGGAATGGCAGTCACCCATATTCAGGGTGAGTCTTTCTTCTTCAATGAAATGTTCCTGGAAACACACTCATAGACATGCCCAGAAGTGTGTCTCCTAGGTGACTCCAAATTCATTCATGTTGACAATGGAGAATAACCAATATGGGTGACACCAACCAACTCCTGAAAGCTACGTGCAAGTCTTTCTCTTTCTCTCTCTCTCTCTCTCTCTCTCTCTCATACATACATACATATATATATACACACACACACATACACACACAATGTAATTTTTAAAATTCCGTGAGAAGGCCTCCTTCTGTGCTCTGTGTAAATGGAGAGTGAGGTTTGGGGAGGACACTTGGTGTATCTAGAAGTAGCTCATGATTTATTTCTCCATTTGCTTCTCACAGCCCCACAGGCAGATCTGGTGCTTAGAATGGATGCGGGGTTCAGTTTAGGGTGAAAGCATGTTGTTACTTAGGGAATTTTATGATTTTTTTAAAAATCTGTCAGAGCAGCCGTGAGCCCTGGCCCTTTCCGCTTGCAGCGGGGTGGGCTGGTACAGGCAGCACAGTGAGTCCCCGAAGGCGGCGG
>LOJH01049493.1:0-12846 GCA_001685095.1 Ellobius talpinus
TTTTTTGCTAGTACTCTAGTATTGCTGAATCAAGAAGACCTTTCTTACAGGAGCCATCAGGAAACAGAGCAAGAAGAAGAAGCTTGTTAAACTCTGCTTTTTCGTTTCTTGAATTCCTCTTCAAGCTTTCTCAGGTTTTGTGTGGATTTAACTGGCACGTGTTGGAGCACAATTTGTAGCAGGAGGCCGCTTGTTTGTTCCCGGCTACCCAGACTACAAATAATTTTACACATTTTGCCTTACATCAAAAGATTTCTCAGAGACAAGGCATCCAATCATGCAGAGCTTTCTAAAATATTCCAAAGTATAGGTAAAATTTTGTACTTATGAATATCCAATAAATGGGGCTACTGTCTTGTAAAAGAAACAATTAGATTTAATTAAAAAACATGATCAAGGTGCAGAAAAAATAATGAAAATAAATTAGAATATATAGCATCAACATTAAAGGTGCAGTAGTAGAAAAAAATCTGTTTTGTTCCTCAACTATCGAAGTAAACTAGAAAAAGAAAGTAAAGTGGACATTAATGGATTCTACTTTGAAGAATAAGATGAATAGAAATGTCAGAGTTAAAAGCAAAGCAGGAGTAAGAATTCTCGTCTTTACAAAGACAATGTAGAAAAAAAGCATTCCAGTGTTTCAAAAGGTGCTGTATATATAAAATGATTAATTATTCTGCTAAGAAGGACACACTGAAATAGTAAAATCAGAGCAGTAAGCAGGATGTGTGTATGATTTCTATGTAAACAGAGCAATGGAGCTTTAAAGTATCTACTAAGTATAGTTTAAAGATATCTATTAGATTCAGTTGTTTACACATATAAAATCATTAAATATTCTAACAAGTAAAATAAAAATAAACTACATATGAAAATACACTACAGGTTAAGATTAAGATTTTCTTATTATATCTATTTTTCAAATATAGTGTTTGTATAGACATTTTTTAATCTTGCTATAAACTAAGTTTCCATGTTTGATTGTAGCAAAATTTTAAATTCTAGGGAATATTAACCCCTTAGCTGTCCGCCATGACTTTATAAAAGAAAAGTAATTAACAAATGAAATGAAAAATTCAAATGTTGATCTAAAAATTGCAAACCAAGATGATACCAATTTGCAAAGCTCATTATTTTCTTCAGAAGAATAGCCAAAATGGAAATGTTTTCATGTAAAGATTGATCAAGGTATTTGGCTAATCACCTTTATTTTGTAAACATTAGCCTCATAAATTACACAATATTGCAGTTAATTCCCATTTATTTCCCACCTTATGTTTCAGGGTTGTAAAACAGATTCTTTAATTGTTAAGATAAAAGAATGACATGAGTTGTAGGTGCTAGTAATGATGGAAACTTGGTACATTTAAACTTAAGGTCAGAGCAACAACACATTCAGAGTTGCTTGAATGGAAATCTGTAGCACATGATAGATTTATAAGCATAAGATTTCTTGCATATTACGCATTTGTTTTCTCCGTTCACTTTGAATACAAAAGAAAAGCTCTACATGAGAGAGAGAGACTTCTGATGTTGTATTTTTTTTCATTTTCAGAGCAATTACAAAAATCCTAGGAGTATTTTGAAGAAACAACAATAACCTGGGAAATATATTTTCTGCATTGAGTTCTTGAATCTACTTTTGGGTGTTTGTCATGCTTTCTTACACCTAACTCAATGCATAATTTAAATGTTGTAGGTATCAGTTCCTATCATCATTTGGTTTTAACATCTACCTTGAGTATTTCCTTGGTAACAAATGCATTTGACAGTATCACAGATGAAATTCTTCTTTAACCTGCCATTTCCCTAGTGCTTTGTGTTACTGTATTAAAAGCAGTTTTATATACAATTCATGCCAATCTACCTAAACCTAGTTGAACTGCAATAAAAATGAAGGCTGTGAAATTTAATAAATTCTCTTAGTTTAATGATATGCTTTTAGTCATCACCTAGGAAGTGAGTTTGACAAGCTATTTGTCAAGGAGATTTCGAGAAACCGTACACTTAAATTATCTTCACTGTTTTTGTTGATACATTCTCTGTAGTCAAACTGTATCAGATTTACTAGTGTTCTTCCCTTTCCCTATCTGTCTCCTTTAGCAGAGTTATAATTTAAATTCACTGATATCATTTCTGAATATGTTTACACATTCATTTATTCTATTTACTATGTGATCCAGAGTAGATTCACTCTTTTCTTTATACCCATTTCCATCAAAATACAAATCAGTATTATTGGTCAGTAAACTGTTTTTTAGAAAGAGAAACAGATTCCATATCATGTAGTAGGATGTAGTGACCTTAAACTAAAGGCATGTAATTACTTCCTGAGATTTAAACCATTGGATACATAGAGCAAATATAAGAATTGGTAACTTGTTTTTGGTATTGTTTGTGTGAAAGGGACCTTTACCATTTTCATGATAAAGAAAGTCATATAGTTAACACGGGATAATACAGGGACTATCTGGTGGCTAAGAACATTTAACAGTAGATGCCTGTGATTTTTCTCAAATTTGTCACTGGATGTCATGTAAACTTTGGAGTATCACATGTACTTTGACTCTAATCTTATTTCTCAATTGTGTTTGAAGTCAGTTTTTCTGAACTTTATTTGTGGAAGAAACTCTTGGATTAGGTAGCTTTTGTCATGTTATTCCTGTGTGTGTGTGTGTGTGTGTGTAGTATTTTTCTCATATTGTTCAAATAGCATTTGCTTTTTAGAAGACATTACACCAGTAGTATCATCTCTTTAAGTTACTGAGAAGTAACTCCTGGGTACAGATGCATTGGTGTAGAAAGGGTGCTCTGTCATGCATGCACTATTTTTGCACATGCTTTCTATAAGCTTTGGATCTTTGTTCTCTAATGATTTTGTAGATTTTATGTTACAATGCAAGTGACTACTAAAGTATGGTATAGTATTCTAAAGCTGTATGTTTAAACAAGTCTACAGAAGATTCTTATAAATTGTGGGTGCAGGCTACTCGTATGTCAACTTGACATACAAACCAGAGATATCTTAAAGAAGGGAAACTTAACTGAGGAAATGCCTTCATAAGTTCTAGCTGTAGGGCATTTTCTTAATTAGTAATTGAATTGAGGGGGCAGCCCATTGTGGGTGGTCCTATGCCTGGGCTGGTGGTCCTTGATTCCATAAAAAAGTAAGCTGATCAAGCCACGTGAAGCAAGCAAATAGACAGCACTCCTCTAGGACCTTTACATCAGTTCCCACCTTGAGGTTCCTTCCCTGCTTGAATTCCAGTCCTGATTTCCTTTGATAATGAATGACAATATGTAGGTGTAAACCAAAGAAATCCATTCCTCTTCAACTTGTTTTTTGGTCATGGTGTTTCCTCATGGCAATAGTAACCCTAACTAAGATACCGCCCTTCATGAGTGGGAGTTCAGGGCAGGCTCTATGTCCTAATAATTCAAACTTTAGAGATAGAGAGTGGGGACAGGCAAATCCTCAGAGCACACTTGCTAATCAGCCTAGATGCAATAAGTGAGAAACCAAGTCTCAAGCAATACCAAGGCATGTGAGGTAATGTCACTGCGAAGAAACACCATGACCAAGGCAATTCTCATTGGGGAAAACATTTAGTGGGAACTTGTTTACAATTTCAGAGATTCAGTCCTTTAAGTTTTTGTTAGTGAGTATGGAGGCATGCAGGCAGGTGCTGAAGCAGTAGCTGAGAGACACATCTTGAACCACTGAAACCTCAATGATGACCCTCAGCAATACATTTCCTTCAACAAGGCCACACCAGTTCAAAAAAGGCCATAAGTCCTTATCGTCTAATCCTTCTAAGCAGTGCCCCTTCTTGATGAATAAACATAAAATTATATGAACCTAAAGGGGCAGTGTTTTTCAAACTATCACAATACCTGAAGTCTTGCACTGACTTCTCATGTGCATATTCATCATTTGCACACTTAGCTTTATACACACTTACACACACACACTCTCTCTAAGCCCCTACATTAAAAAAACCAACAAAAAACAAAGCCCCAAAACACTGTTTGTTGTCTTTGTGTGTGTGTGTGTATGTGTGTGTGTGTGTGTGTGTGTTTGTGTGTGTATGTGATCTCTGGCAACAAATGCAGACACTAGAAGGGATTTATAATGAGTTATTAATAGAAGATGAATAAATTCATCCAAATTAATTATAAATATTTTTACCATTTATCATTGGCTCTCTGAATTTGAATTAAGCACTATTCCTTGGAAATTTATATCTTAATCCACAGGTTTAATGAATACGTTAACTTTTTAGAGCAAAGTGGCTTTAGAGATGTAATTGCATATTCTAGCTCTGAGGAGATCACTCTGGTTATCCAAACAGATTCCAGTTGCAGTTCTAGTTATTGTGACACAAAGCAGAGAAGTTATCTATAAGGAGTATGGTAGGACAGGTAACAACAGCAGAATTTGTCATCATGTTTGTAAAAAGCCACTAGCCAAAGAATGCAATTTCTCATCTCAGAAAAATCAAGGAAACAAATAACCAACAGAATAAACAAAGCAAAACAAAACAAAATGAAACCCTTCCAGAAACTTCTGGAAAGAATTCTGCCTTTCCAGCACCTTAATGCTTGTACTCTGGCCTCCAAAACTACATGAGAATAAATGTGTGTTGTTTTAAGCCTCTTGCAATTATAGTCTATTGTATAAGGTTGTCAGGAGTTGTTAATAATCACAAGAAATTGAATAAGCATGAGAGGAAAGAGTCAAGCGGCCTTGGAAGACATAGGTAAAAGTGATGGTTGTTGAAGCTGTTTTTTGAAGGTGCAGAGGAAAAGGCAATGATGGTAGAGAAAACCTATACCATCATAGAGAATGTATAAGGAATAACACATGCTCAGAGATACTTTAACAACAATGATTCCAAAAGGAAGTTAGGTAATATTGTTGGAAATGGTTGGGAAGGTGTTTTTGCTATACAAGGCTAGAGGCCATAGCTGAATTATTTCCTATAGCTGAATGCAAAGAAACATCTGAAAAACCTCAAATATTTAATTGGTGTATTTAAAGGTAAACTGTTGGCAATGCAATTTGATTTTCTCTTCGTACTTACAATAAGGGAAGACATATATTTTTAAGCAAATGAAGCCATGCTTTGATTAAGGGAATACTCAGGCTATCCAGGTCATTAAAATCACTCGGCAAGGAGCTATCAGGAAAGTGTGTTCTGGAGATAAAGAGTCTGTCAGGATAACCTTCCATGGATGCAAAAGTCAAAGTATTTGGCCACATGGTTCTCTTTTTGAAGAGATTATTAATGTGACTCATGGGGCCTCTCAACCAGCTTGGCAGAAAGAATAGACAGGTCTATGGAGACGCCTTTTATCTCATGGAGAGAATCCCTGTGACAAACACGAAAGACCCAGAGGGGCTTAAAAAATATGACATCAGCAGAAATACTGTCAACTTAGAACAAAAACAGCAGAGAAAGGATAGATATGAAAGATGCCTTCAACATCTCACATTCTACAAGAAATGAACAGGATCATAACATGACAGATACAAATGTGTGCTTCCTTTTACACACACACACACACACACACACACACACACACACACAAAGAAGATCTAGGAGCACACTTGGGAGTACTGTGACCCTAGAGCATAATTTCCTGAACTCAGAAGACAGAGCTCCAGGTCAGAGTTCACTGCAGGCCTTGTAAGAGCATGAAGACGGCTATGTTGGATTTTCAAACTGTTTTATTATTATTTGGGAGCAGATAGATTGTTTTCTAGTTTCAGAGGTCCACAAATGGAGCTTCTGTCTCAGGATTCACTAAATGAAGAATCTTGCCCACATCCAATTCAAACTCACATGATTAGATTTAGGACTTTTGAACTGATGTCTACTCTGAGATTATTGGAGTCTGTAGACAGAGTTTCTGTTGCACTCAGTCCCACAGTCATTCACTCCCAAAGAAACTCACAGAGAATTATGTTAATTATAAACTGCTTGGTCTCTTAGCTCAGGCTTATTATCAACTAGCTCTTACAACTTAAATTTACTCATAATTCTTATCTGTATTTTGCATTGTGGCTTGATACTTTTTCTCAGTGAGGCATTCACATCTTGCTTCCTCTGTTTCTGGCTAATGACTGTGTCTCTGTTTTTTCTCTTCCCAGAATTTTTCTAGTCTGTTTTGAAACTTTCTGCTCAGGGTGAGGCATTTTGTAGGTGGGAGAGGTGTGAGCATTTAAAGGTTCACAGTTGCTACACCTTGAAAGGCTAAATATAACATTATTTTTTGTTTGTTTTGTTTTTCTAGTTTTCAAAGATGAATACCTGAGACCCTGTTCCCTGTGGATCTGCTGATTAGGAGGAGACATAATAACAATGGGACCTAATTCAGGATTCCCACCGACATAGCAGCTAAGTAACAGACTAAATCTTCAATGTGTTATGTTTTCCTTGCCATCTCTGATTAACAAATACACTTCTAAGTAGTGCAAGAATTATCTGACAATTGTTTCATGTTCGTGCAAAAAGTGTGTTTACCCTAAATATTTGAGTAACTGCTTTTCTGTGACATCTTTACAAAGTGCACACGGATATATTCCAGTCCAATAAATATGATAGGCACTACCAGATGCGATTTTTCCTATTAATTTTTTTTTACCACAGGCACGCTTTTATCTTCTTCCTCTCTGTTACTTTGTATACTCCATGTCTCACCTTCAGAAATTGAGGCATCTCCCGACATCCATTAGACCACACCAGGGCACTTAATCATGTAAACAGTGAAATCAGTGCCACTGCTAATCTGTCATCTAATGGCAAGTTTCTTAGCTCCCTCTTCTTTGATGGCAATGATGAAAGGGAATGCATTTTTATTTTATCTGTTCCACAGTGCACATTCCAGTTTTAGAATCCCAACATGTACTCCTTGTAATTATAATAATAATAAAAATTCATTCTCCCCTTTCTTTCTTTCTTCGCAAATACATTAGCATCACTGTGGAATACAAGGCCATTGTCACATTTCTCTTTGCAGTGTGGAATATAGAAGGGGGAAGGAGAAATTATTAGATGATATAGTAAGTGATATTTTACCTATGAAAAAGATATTAGTTTTTCCTTTTTCCTTGTGTTAAGGGTAATGTTGGAGATAATGGATTGTAGTGAAGCTATCTTATCTGTGATTCATCAGTCCGAAGGGGTGGGGGGTCACCTCTACTCCTCTCTTAATGATTGGTCACTAAGTGACATGGCCTTTTGTGCCATGCAAAAGGAGCTAGCTCCTGAGACTTGAAAATTGCATTTAGTGAGAAGAGAGAAAATGTGCTTATTGTACATAATAACCTAAAATGTCGGAGAGGATGTGGAATTATTTAGGCTTCCTCTTTGTGAGAAATAAGGTGGGTTCTCCCATACTCATATAGATACTTCAGTTCCCTTTCTATAGAGTTAGTAAACAACAGAAGTCTGTGGTTCTTAGACTTGCCATTTACAAGAGCAGCCAGAAAGAATGACTTCATTGTCTACCGCTCAGACAAAGTAAAGCCAGCCAGGGAAGAAATCTTTAGCTCTGAATGTGAGTTACAAACTATCTAGTTTAGATAATTAAATAATTGACAAGATAATTGCAGCAGCTAAGCTGATTCTTCTGTTAATGTGTTCATCTTCCAATATTTAAAATGCAGTCATTATCATACTTGAGAGGCTCAGTCACAGACTTCCACTGGGATGTGCTGTTTGCATGGGACCTTTTCCAGCTCTTTGAATTACTCTATCCCTCAGGTTCTAATAAAAATCTCATCTCGTTTCCTTTCTAGCAGAACTGGAAAACATCAGAGCTTATAACTAACGTGCTTCAAACACTAAGGTGAGTCTTTTTACTCTTAGGACTACAAAACAAACAATCTAAATCTGTATGCTGGAAGGTGAAAATTTCCCAATCTCCAATACGGCAGATGGATCCTTGCAGTAACTACAGCTCTTGGTTAGATAATTTCTTTATTTGTTATTTTTTAGATAATGTTTTTGTTTTCTGCTAAATTTCAGTTCTGTTACCAAAGTAGTGCGCAGGTAGTCGTATGTTTCCTGTTTATTTTTCTGCACAAAGGTTACAAAAGAGAAAAATAGATTAGGTGAGAAAATTGGGGAAAAAAAAATCACTGAGCCCTCCTTACCTACTCACACCTCTGCGAGTATCTGACCTCATTCTTGCAAAACCTTTAGAATTCAACAAAATTTCTTGATTGCAATTAAAATATAGAGAAGATTATTATGTTAATTACCCAGTTTAAAGGAAGAAATTGATATCCTTTGGGAATTTTAATTTATTCTTTTGAATAGATAATGCATAATTAGGCAGTATTTTTCATAGGAACAAAGAAGAGGAGAACTGTGGCCAGCCTGATGAGGAATCTAACAACTGCAGCACACTGTACCTTTCTTGAGTCTTGCTAGCATTGCTGGTGAAATCCTTTGTTCATCTCACAAGTGGCCCTCTTGTCTGTGTCATTATCTTTGAAAAATTGAACAAGCAAGTGATAGACAAATTTTACAGATTTAAGAATAGTCTAAATTCATTTTCTAGTTATGCAAATTCAAAATCAAAGCAACTTAAATCCTAGAGTTAATAAAAATTTAAGTTATACACACATATGCACATGTTCACACTCAAACTGAGGGAATTTTATCCTTGCATATTTAGTGGACAAAATCTTTCCTATGTGAAAATAATATTCTTGATTATGATTTAAGGAAAATAATGTGTATATTAGCATCATTAACAATTTGGCTTTTATAGTTGCAATGACATACCTTATCCAGACTCAATTTCTAATTTAGGAAAATTATTTTTCCTAAAGAGAGATAATCAAAATAGTTTTCTTCATTGCATCTTATGGAAATCAAATGAGATAATCTATGCAAGACCCTGGGTCTACATTCTACCTTAAAAGAGTACTTGATACAATGAAAATATTTATCACTTATATGAATAAAACTATGGCACTATGTTGTCATTCTAAATGCAGTATAAAAAGTAGAATATTCTCAGCAAGTGAACTGGAACTAACTAAATTTTGCTAGTTTTGTGAAAGTACAGCTTCATAAAATATATAAAAATGGAAATCTATTGGATGTCTACAGTACAATAAAATTGAACTCCAATTCATTTGAATCATTAGTCTTCCATTGCCTATAAAACAGCATTTAGTATAAATAAGCTCAACTACGAGAAGCTTTCTGCTGTCTAACCATGTGTTGCATTCGTGTACTGCTTGGGAAAACAATGAGGAATTTTTCCAGTTGTTTTAATATTGGTGTTTCTTTTGGGTTGGAGGTAAAACCTCATGTAGAGCTTATGTAACTTGTTGAAGTATTTCAGGCTCCCATTTTTGTAGTTTTAAAACACAATTAAGTTTTCTTCATTCTCTGCAAAAATGAGGAGGCTAATTGATGGCTGTGAAGATAGTTAGGAGACAAATTCTCTATTGCTTGTGTTTTCCTTTCTGTGTGAACAGTGGATGAATTAAGTTCCCTGATCAGAATTACAGAGACTCTCTTATCTCCTGCATCACATCTTCAGCCTATACTTCTGCTTTTTATGCACCTATAATGTATTCCTGCTCATTAAGTCAAGCTTTCATAGCCAACTTAAAATTTCGGGGTGGCTATTATTTTTACTAGTGCAAATGTCAATATTATCTAAGTGGGAGTACCAGAAAGCTCTAGGATTGTTACTTTATGTAGTGTGTAAACTGAAAGAAAAAGGAACAGAACATGTACAAAATTCCTTTTGAGCCAAATGTTAGAAGAAATTTAATTGCCTGGTGAATTACAGTGATTAACATAATATGATAAGATAATTAATTTGTCCTTTTTCAGCATCTGCTTTTAGTAAGACATAAAGTGATGAAATCTTTGATTCAGAATTAAGACTATCTCCATGTTCTCAGGAGATGTTTCAAGTAATACATACAATTCTCTGGGCTTCTAAGTTTAGCCATGTGTATGGATAAAAACTGAGCTTACATCATTAATATACATAGGAACTTAAATAAGATCAGTTTTTCCCCAGTAAGCATAGAATTTATTTCCACTTTATACTATTGATAACCCTGAGCTTTGTTATTTATTTTTCCTGTTATTTATTTATTATGGATGTTTATAAATACTGAATACACTGGCAAACTTTCTGCTTTTCTGAGTCCTTCTAAGCATTTGTTGAATTGTATATTCTGTGTGTATTGTAAACATATATGAATTTTATATATTTATATTTTGGCTCATAGTTGAATATTCTTCATATCTTACCGGCCGCTCCTTAATTAAAAGCTTAAACAAATATTTTCTTAGACCTCCATACATTGTTTACATAAGAGCCAGGCTTTAGCTTCCTGTAAGCTGTGCTTTATGGATGATGTGGGAACTTTCGGTGGACATTAGGTTTTGCTGCCTGGGGAACCCTCTCCAGAAGCATACGGCTTAAGAAGAATGTAAAGAGTTGGTGGACTAGGGCTACTCTACCTGAGGGAGGAAGGGAAACACACTCACACACTCACATTCTTGATGGTTTCTTTCTTCTGTATTCTTTATACTGTGTTCTATGTTCTCTTTTCTTAGCACCATCCAGAAATGTACCTTCTGTCTCTCTTGATATTTTCCTTCTAAATAACTTGATGTTTTCCTCCTAAATCTCTCATTCTTGCTGTTTTCCTTCTAACTCTGTCTTTAGTCTCCTTTATTCTCTCATTCTTTATGTTTTTCTCTTAACTCTAACTTGATTTTTTTTCTTTATAGCTTATATATCCCAGCAAAAATCTTTAAAGGGATATAAAAATTACATGGTGGTTACATTGTATTTTTCAAGTGAATAATTATAATGAGTACAAATAAAAAACAACACATTTTCCATATCCCTTACAGGATATTTCCATGAGATAAATACACTACATTAAAAGCAGTGGGGTTCTCCCCACCCATTTGCACCATGCCAGATATCAGAGAAAGATGGCTGTGGCAATTATGTAAAAGCAAAAGGCATTCTGGAGTCTCTGGTCTTGGGGCCTTGTCTATCCAAGGTTCACTCATCAGTGATTCACCTCCTGGTAGGTTGCTAAAACTTTGAAGTCAATTGCCTTCTGCTGCTCCTCTGACAGAGAAATCAACAATTTTGATTTGAATATGAGATGTTTACTACATACTTTTATTCTGTGGACTTTGCCCTTGGAAGGTGATACATTTGGGAGATTCTGAAAACTTGAGAAAGAATGATTTACTTGAAGGCTTTGTTCCATGAGGCAGTAATGGAGGCATCTCATTCATGACCTCTTGTCCGTGTCTTCCACTTTGTCTGGAATGGATTCATCACATCCTTCATGGCATGTTTATGACAGCATAATGCTTTGCATGAGTGCATGAGTCTAAGGTAACTGTGGACTGAACCCTCTAAAAAACATGTATTAAAATTCATTTTTCTTCATTTAATTAAGTTAAGTGTTTTTAGCATCTGAAGTAAAGCTTACTAGCACAGTAGACTACCTGCCTTGGTGATAGAGCAGATCCTTACATTTTCTTTGACTCCAAGAAGTTGTATGCTATGAAGAAGAGACATTCATAGGCCTTTTGTATACTTCGTTTCAGAAGTCAGAGTGGAATTTTGTTTGAAAACAACATAAGATGTCACACAAACATGTACAGATTTTGTGTTCCAAATAAGTGAGTAAATAAATGAAAAAATAAATGGATAAGAGAAGATCGACTTCAAGAATGCTTTGAAAAAGGGTATGGTGAGCTAAATGAGAATGGCCCTGATCAGCTCTTATGTTTCAGTTCTTGATCTCCAGTTGGTGGCTATTGAGGTTGGATTAGGAAGTTAGGCCTGGATGAAGGGGGGAGGGCCTTGGACTTCCCACAGGGCAGGGTACCCTGCCATCTCTTAAGACTGAGGGGGAGGGAGGAGGGGGAGTGGGGGAGCAGGAGGGGAATGGGAGGAGCGGAGGAAGTGGAAATTTTTGAATGGAAAAATTATATATATATAAAGCTCTCTTGGAGAGGCACAGGATTGCTAAATTCCTGCACAGAAACCATCCCCCACCAGAACAGAGCTTCTAGCAGCTAGGACACCTTTCCCTTTAGAGATCTAACACTTAGACTCTAACCCTTGGAAACCAAAAGCCCAATTATATGCATTATTTTATAAATTACCTTGGTCATGTTGTTTTGTAATAGAAGCAGAAAAATAACTAAGACTCAGACTAGATAAGTCAAAACTGGAGTATAGAGACCTTGATTATTATACTGAGTGATCATGATTCTATTCAGGGTATAACAGCTATGTAAAAAATAACCAAGAACCCAAAGCCTGGAAGTTCAAATTACAAATTTGTTATGTCTTAATTTATCATTTACTTCCTTTGCAATTTTATTTTGTTTATAGTTTTGTTATAAATTGTCTGTTTCTGACTAAATAGTAAATTGCAAGAAAACACATAAATATATTAATTATTTTATTCAGTCTCATACAATATTCAAGGTTTCCAACTTTACCCAAATTTTGTACACACAATAATTTGACTCTTGTGTTGAAAGTTGACTGACATTCAATAAAGTGATGTATGTCATTAATTTCGTATTTTAACAGCACGACACTTTAAACCCATGCTCTGATTTCTTTTAACTGTGGTACATGGTTTCTCTTAAATCTGACTTCACTATTTTTTTTAAATTGTCAAGGTTTTTTTCCCAGCTTGCTAGATGCTCAAATGTAGTGATAAGGGGAGCGAGCGTAGGCCTGCTTTTCGTCCCGCCAGGCTTCCGCACAGCTAGCTTATACCCCGAAATAACAACACACAAATTGTATTCA
>LOJH01049494.1:1164-14010 GCA_001685095.1 Ellobius talpinus
TCTCTCTCTCTCTCCACTCATTTGGAAGTATTTATTGAGAATCCATAATGTAACCAGACTCTGATTCAGGTAGTAAAGATTCCTAGAATACAGACTGTCCCTAGTTATCATTGTCAGCTCCAGGGTACAGACTAAAGCAAGCACAGAAATAATATAAAGTCAAGACACTAAGAAGTTCCATAAACATGGGGATAAATATGCTGTGTCAACAGCATAGCTCAGCTAAGTGGCCTTAGGATTGTGGCACTTATAGTCTTTGGGCCCTCTCACTACAAAGATGGCTTTGAATTGGTAAGAGTGTGCTAGGCCTGGAAGAAGGCACCAGGTTGGGATCAGTGGCTAGGTGGGAAAGCAGCAAGGCTGGCCAAAAGCAACTCAGGGATCTAAATGTACAGGGGAGGAGTGAATAATGACTCTTGCAATTTTTTTGTTTTGTTTTTTTTCTAGTCCACCTCAGTCTAACAAACAGTTGTGGTCAGATTTGATTGAAATGCTTAGACTAAACATAAACTTGGCAAAAGCTGGAATGCCTTATCATCTCCAGCTCCTTTGTTCAATCTGGTTATTCTCCAGGGAGATGAATGGGGAACTCTAGGAATGAAAGAAGAGCATGATTTAAATTTGTGACTTGCCCTGTGTGATAGCAGTGATAGTCAAAGCAAGATGATTAAGGCAAAGATGCAGATGTAAGAAAATATAGTGGGTGGTGGGTGAAATATAACCCCTCCTAGAAACTTCTCTGGCAGCAGATTCAGGAATCCAAAGAATGGATAATATCATGGAGATAACTATAGGAAATGTCAATCCAGAACAACAGGGGAGAATAGAAGGGGAAATCTGGTTAAAAAAAGACTTTTTTCTTTTAAAACAATACCTCCTAGAAAACTTTGTTCTGGTAGAAAATCCATTGAGTACACATACTGCAGGATTACCCTGTGTGTGAGGAGAAGGAATAGAGATTTATTCATGAACTAGGTGGATGTCAACTCATGATATTATGCCACACAACAGTTATTCACAAGCACAGCAAGCTCAGAAGAGCCCAGTGACTTAAAGGGGCTCAGTGACCCAGAGACCTGGATATACAGATGGGAATTAAGTATGACATGCCAGGTATGGCCAACACCAAGAGAATATATGTGGATTATGTGGATTATCAATAGCTGCTTCTCAGGACCTCAGTGTTTTCATCTATATGTAGAAGGTAGTACAACCATGTGTAACTATTGACAAGGAGACACTTGGGGAAAATGCTGTGCCATATTAAAGGATCACCCTTCTGAAAACATCACATACTATACTTACCCATCTCAAGATTACCTGGTACCTTTAATGTACTCAGAGAAAACAGGAGGCATGGAAGCCGATATTTCTATGGTAACAGCTCCTGCTTTATAGGAAACTCTCCATTTAGTATAGAATACACCATAACATAATGATAAAGTGCATAGCATAGAAAGTATATAAACTAGTACTACAGTTGTACAAGATTTCCATCCGTATTAGTAATGTTGTCAGAGGTTTCTGTCCCCCCGGTCCTGCAGCCATTCAGTCCCAAAGAAACAAACAGAGGTCTATATTAATTATAAACTGGTTGGCCTATTAGCTCAGGCTTCTTATTAACTCTTATATCTTACTTATTAACCCATAATTCTAGTCTGTGTTAGCCATGTGGCTTGGTACCTTATATCAGTAAGGCATTCTTGCTTCTTCTGTGTCTGGGTTACAACTGAAGACTGACCCTTTTCTCTTCCCAGAATTCTCCTGTTCTGGTTGCCCCACCTATACTTCCTGCCNTTATAAACTGGTTGGCCTATTAGCTCAGGCTTCTTATTAACTCTTATATCTTACTTATTAACCCATAATTCTAGTCTGTGTTAGCCATGTGGCTTGGTACCTTATATCAGTAAGGCATTCTTGCTTCTTCTGTGTCTGGGTTACAACTGAAGACTGACCCTTTTCTCTTCCCAGAATTCTCCTGTTCTGGTTGCCCCACCTATACTTCCTGCCTGGCTACTGGCCAAACAACATTTTATTAAACCAATACATCAGACAAATCTATACAGGGTACAAGATCATTGTCCCACAGCACAGTAATACCTAAGTGATGCATTTATCTAATTATTCTTTATCAATTAAAAACCTGGGAGTCATATATTTGGCTAAACCCTAACCCTAACTAGAATGACCAGAGAATCAGTAGAGAAATGACCAATGATCTCTTCCTATCTCCTTTGTTCTCCCATCCAATGGCAAAGACCCTCTCTCAGCTTCCCCCTACTACTTCCTGTGTTATCTGTCTTCAGTTCTCCAAAACCTCTATGGTTAATTATTACAGTTAGTAGCTAGCTCTGCCCTCTGATTCAAAATAAACTTTATTGTCAGTCTTGAGAATATTAGAGTGCAATCAAAATACCACACAACACCTAAGACAATCAACTTATAAGAAAGAAACATTTTAGGCTCATGGCTTTGGACGTTTGGGCTCATGTAAGCTTGGCAGCCATGCTTTGATATTGTATTGAGGCCAATCATTGGGAGCACATCATAGTAAGGGATGTGTTGTTTGATGTAGGAGATCTACTCACATCAAAGCCAGGCCCTGTAGCTCTATTCTACTCTCCAAGAAAAGAGAATGGTATCATGGTCTCAATGCCTAATTTGGGGGTACCCCTCCTGTGATGGTTAGTGTTGACTGCCAACTTGGCAGACTCTGTAGTCACCTTGGAGATGAGCCTTGGGGCATGACTGTAAGGGGGATTGTCTTGAGTATGTTAGTTGATGTAAGAAGATTCATCTCAATTGTAAGTGGGACCATTCCCTAGACAGGGGTTCTTGACTAGTGGACAAAGAAAGCTGAACACTAGCACTTATCATTTCTCTCCTCTCCTGATGATTGTACAATATGGCCACCATCTGCAAGCTGTTGGTGCCATTACTTCACCACCATGACAGACTGTTTCTGGAATTCTGACCCCAAATGAACACTTTCTCTCTGAGGTTGCTTTTGTCAGGCTGTTTTATCACAACAGCAGGAGAAGAACCTAAGATGACTTTCCACTACTAAAATCTCCAGCACCTTCTAACAGTGCCACACACAGAGGGACAAAGCAGGAACATGTGGCCCTCCAGAGGCCACTCAAGAGCTAACACGAAGACATGGCTAGTGATTGCCATTAAGTCTAATGAACTGGACATAATGAAAGAGCTGCACTCTTATGCAATGGGTAGTCTACTGGGTTTATCCACATAGGCATCACCAGACACACATGAGCAATGCATTCCAGCTCAACATCATAATAGCCTCTTTGCTACTAAAAGATAGGAACTTCTCAGCTGCATCACAACCTCATGGGACCACTCTCCTACATGCAATCCATTATTGCTCCAAAGGCAATTTTGCTGTTTTACCCAAATCTCTCTGACCAGAGTTCACATTGGAGTCTGCTTTCTTTAAAAAAAAAGTCTGATCTCCTGCCAACAGACAGTATGACTCACATATGGGTGCCACTTGAGTGTGATGAGTAAATGAATGGATACTTGGAGGCCGTATGCTAGATCTAGGTCTGTGCTGTGTCTTGTCTCAAAAGCAGATGAACAAATATTCAAGCATTTCATTGGGGCTGATACTTGGAAGCCAGCCACAGTGACTATGGCTTTAAACCATGGAAACAGGGACTTTTTGTAGGATTTTCTCCAAGTGCTTGTTTCCCAGCAAAGCCGGGATGTATATGGAACAATTTTGTTACAGCTACATACAGCAGGCATTTTGACATGGGAATCTTTTTCTTACTGAAACCCAACAGCCTAGCAGCAAAAGATACCCTTTCCTTTTTACTGCATTTTGCTTCTGATGTCTGTTTCTCCATAAGTGTCCACTATAGTGGGCCACAATTCTATTCTGTAACTTTGTATTTATTTAAAGATATCAAATGGAGAGGACATGAAGCAAATAGGATAAAGTGCTAAATGTGGAAGATGGAGATGTGGGAGTTTATTATTCCCCATAATTTTCAGAATGCTTAAATGTATCACAAGGAAATAAGGGGAAAATGAAACACTGAAGATACTCTTAACTTCAGATCTGATATCCCAGCCCTTTGGGAATGGAGGGAACAAGAATTCTAGCATCAATATATACTCATGTAGGATGGATCAGGACTGCAATTAAGTCTTCATCTGCTTGTGAAGTTGAGCACAGCAAATTACAACACCTCATGGGATTCAGAAGAGACCTTTATATCATCTATAATCAGAGGTAATAATTAACACATATCATATATGTCTGGTAAATGGCTCTGCAAAACATGTTTGAAAATTTAAAATTATTAGTTGCCTCCCCCACAGATCACTTGTCCCATCTCATGGTAATTAATCATGAAAAAAATTAATTGCTAAAATCTTGACATGTTACATGCTTCCTTTTGTTTCCAGAATGATCTTCAAGGGTAAAGTATGGGAGAATTGCAGAAACATTTCCTCTTATGGATCCTAACACATAGAATTCTCAGTGTTATAATTTTATATTACCAAGAAATTGACTTTGGATTTTCTTTCTATTTCTTCATCAAGGTCCTCAAAAATTACTCAAGGAGCTACCAAATCCAATCCTGGTCAGATTTGTATGTCCCTTTTATTAATATTCAATAGATTTGCAACCAAACTCTGCTTCTCATTCCTATGATCAGAAACTTGGCCTGGCAAGATACCTCTGCAGGTACTCATGTGCATATGTACACATATATAAACACATACAGAGAAAGAGGGGTGGTAGAGAGAGGGGGATACATATTCATATACTTGCATACACACATGCACACACATACCACACACACATGAGAGAGAAGGATATATATGTGTGTGTGTGTGTGTGTGTGTATTCACAAACACAGATACATAGTCTACACACATGCACACATGTACATATAACATATACACACTCAACTTGATGGAAAAAGAAATATACTACTCTGAATGAATAAAAATAGCAACTACATTTTAGTTACTAATTTTGTCAGGCACTAAGCTAATGGATATCTGTGAGATATGACATTCTGAGGTACAGCAATAAACCTTATTTCATAAATAGACATAGAAAGTTTGTCTCTGGCAGTGGAGACATATTCTTTAATAGCTGGAAATCATCCTGAGGTTCTGGGATTGTAGAGTACCGTGTTCCTAAAAGCTGAAGTATCAGTGCTTCTTGCTAAATTATACAGATCAGACTGGCTTCAGTGCCATCCAAGATTTGATATTTTCCTTTATTCTGACCTTTTCAAGTGGCAACTTTTATTATATTTTATTCATTTTGTAAAAGTTTATTGTCTGAGAATTTTATATGTGCATATAATGTGCTTTAACCAAATCCTCCTCCAATCCCTTTCCTCCAACTGCTTCTGTTATCCCCACACACACCTCTTTTCCCTCCCAGTTCCATGCACTCTTTAGACCCAGCATGTCCATTCAGTGCTGCCAAGTGTATATAGGTATGAGGCAATCCACTGGATCGTGGACAATCTATTAAAAGTCTAATCCAGGAAGCTGATACTCTCCCTCCCCCAGCATCCATTGATTGTCAGTAGTGCCTCAGATAGAGATGGGACACTTTAAGCCTCTCCACCATTCATGGTGGCACTTTGGCAAGCTTGATCTTATGAGTATTTGTGTGTGCCAACAGACCCGTCGTGTAGGGAAAACACTGTTTCACCATAGCCCCTAGTACCTCGGGCTCTTACAAACTTTCAGCCCCCTCTTTCATGATAATTTCCTGATCCTCTGTAAGAGGAGATGTGCTATAGATATCCCATTTATGTCTGAGTACTCTGCAGTGTACTTATTCTTTATGCTATAACCAGTGGTAAATTTCTATATTAATCTACATCTACTTCCAAGTGAAAGGAAATTTGTCTGCTGAGGGATGAGAGCTATACTAATCAACATATATAAAGGTGGGAATTTGGGGGATAGTTTAATGTTGCGTCCTTTTAAGAGAATCATAATAGTAGGTTCTTCCCTTGGGCCTGTTACTTACCCAGCCATGGGTTCTTGATCCAGTAATATCAGACATGAACATTGTCTTGTGGGATGGGCCTTATATCCAATCAGAAGTTATTTACTTCAGTAATATCTGTCAAGTGGCAGATCTCTGGACACATCTCTCTCTCCTACAGATCCTCTTCAACTAATGATGTTCTTCTGAACACTGACCATCAGGCACTGAAGGTAGATAAGGACAAGAGCTTCTATAATATCTATGGTATCTTCCAGCCTCTTCTGTGTCACCATGTTAGTCAGATCCACTTAAGTGTCTACAAGTGTTTTAAAAATGATGGTAACAAAAATCAACACCTCTGCGTTTCTCTACTGAGCATTTTTCAAGTTCCAAATTTTTTAGGTTTATCCTCATTGATCTATTTGACCTCTGGCTACTTCCATACCCAGCATGTTCCCTCTTCTTCTGAGAGATATTTCAACTGCAATTTGTAGTATCCTGTTCACCCAGATGTATACAATTTTGATGGGAGTTGAACTCATGAAGTCCACCATAAGTGTTCACACATGAGATCCTTAAGCACAGAGAGAAGTTGCTGCAGGCAGAAAGAGGTGCTTGGAGATGTTTGTACCTTTCTTCAACCTGAGTCCTCAAATTCACACTCACCAGCCCTAACATATATCTCTTCCCTTCTGATGACCTCAATCTTCCCACTGGATTGTCACTCATTGACCCTTTTATTGAAATACCATTCAGTAAGTTTCCACCATATGCCAGAAAACACGAACACACAAGTAACTCTTAGGAAATTGTTCAGATCGTTTCATAGACACAGACTGGAAGCATGTAGCATGCCAATTTCCATTTTATCTCAATGCATTTTAATAGAAACTCTGAAATTAGCCATCTTCTGGAGAGGATGCCTACTAAAATAAACATTAAAAGCCCTCTGAAGACTGCTTCAAGGAGCTAGATAGATAGCAACGTTGTTAAAAGTCCTTGCTACTCTTACATACGACCCAGGCTGGGTTCTTAGCACATACATGAGGTGGCTCACAACTGTTTGTAAGTCCAGTTCCAGGAGATCTGATGCCCTCTTCTGGCCTCTGAGAGCGCTGCGCATACATAGTACATATATACCACTCAGGCACACACATATACATAAAAAAGTAAATCTTAAAAAATATTCCTCTTCAACTTTTGTTGCACTAGCAAGGTGTGTAGGTGAAGGATAAAAACAGGTATGCTTTTCACATATAAAACTTAAACTAAATGTATTTTATTTAAGTGGCATTTGAAATTCATTGTATAATAAGCATGCTTAGTCTGCTGATTTCTAGGTAGGAATTTCTAGTTGAAAAGTACCTTTCTATTGAGCATTTATGGGAGCGTAATATGTTCTTGCCATACATCAGCTAGCATTATGACTAACATTTATCCAGTCAGCCCAGGCTTATTATGTACCTCAGGAGCCTTTTTGATGCAATTATACCACATTTTAGATATATCCACACTTACACCACCTGGGATTCAATTCTGTCTAGCTTCATAATTTTTCAGGTAGGTGTAAATTGATTTCTTTTCTTACTGTGGCTCCTTTAACATAATCCTTTATTTCCATACCTTATAATTTTATTTAACTGAAAATGTCATCTAAGGGCTCAGGTAGATTCAGATGGTTGAGAAGACAAGAAAAGGCCTCATTCCTGATTCTCCTTTTTTCTGTTTCTATTTTCTGTGTCATCTTAGAAGAACAACTGAACCCCTCGTGTGCCCTCAGAGTCAAGTTCCTTCATACTGTGTACCAGATCCAAAGCTCTGTCTTTTCTAAGTTGTAAATTTTGGTTTTTAGAGTTCTGAAATATTAAACAGCAAATTCTGAGGTTAAAGAATCACACATCTGTGTTTGTTTTTTTGTTTCTAATCTCTCTAGTGAATGTGAAGCAATTGATGAATGGATGTCTGTTTAAGAATAACAATAACAAAGCCAGTGGTTGTGGCTGCTGGTGTGTGGAGGGAAGCTGCCATGCTCTTCACACCATATTAGTGGCGCAATGCTGTGCTATCTTGCTTTTATAGCTAGGGAAATGGAAACTCAGAGATGTTGACAAACTCACCTGAGGGGAAAAAACAGGTGAGTAGAGTCATTTCAGGCCCTCACTTCTGCCCATTTCCAGAAGTGGCTCCTTCTCTCATTCCAGATTGTTCCTGGGACCATAGATTGTGTCAAAGAAAATTTTTCTGAAGTATTAGCAACTTATAAATTCCCCCTTTTTTATTTACAAATTGTGAACTGATTTGTGAAGGCCTGTTTTGCTTATGACACCTTAAACTTTAAATTTTTATTACATTTGTGTGTGTGTGTGCGCGTGTGCATATGTATATGATGTGAGCACACAGGTGTCACAGTTTGTTTGTGGTGATCAGAGGACAACTTATGGAAATCAGTTCTCTCCTTCCAGTCTGTGGGTCCTTGGTGTGTAACTCAGGTCACCAGGTTTGACATCAAGTACCTCTACTGGTAGGGCCATCTCTCAGACCCATAGAGTGAATTTTAAATGTTTATATATGTAAACAGATTTCCTTAACATTAAGAACATAGTTTTTGGAAAACTATGACCTTACTTATTTTTGGAAATAATATTTGGAAAACTATTTGACCTGGAATAATTTCTCCCTGGCTTTTAGCACTTTTCTAATACTCTCTAAAACCCTATAAATATAAATATTGAGCACCTAAAGCCTAAAATGGTTAAGACCAGAAGTGCATTGGATTTTGTATTGTTAAATACTTACATGTGTATAATAAGAGGACTCAAGAACTGAACATTTCACTTAAACATATCTTCTACACAGAATGTCAAGGTTATTTATATAGTTATTTTTAATCATTTTATACATGAAACCAAGTCCCATGCTTTGAAATTTTCTATTTGTGATATCAAGTTGGTACCCCAAATGTTTTGAGGCTAGGGATTCTCAACCTGTCTCTCCCAATGTCATCCTATCTAGAAAGCCTAATATTCCACCACTGTGAAAAAGGTATGTGAGGACCATGTTGTATTGCTGTTAAAATACAAAAACAAACAGGACTTATTTATTTTCTATCCAGCATCACACCACAATCAACACCAAAGAATTCTGTAGACGAAGTTCCAAGGATGCCTCCATACCAGCAAGCAAAGCAGATATCACCTGAGTATCATGCATTCAATTTTACTCTAACACTCTCCTTGATAGTATCGGCTTCAACAGATGAATCCCTCAACTGTCCATCTGTCAACACACACACACATACACACACACACACACACACACACACACACACCTACCTCTAAATGACAGTTTGGAGCCACAAATGTTTTTACCTGTGTTCCCACCCATTTCTTATAAATAAAAGTTCTCACAATTCCTCTTCATATTAATTAATTTGCTTGCGTGGCTTCCAGGATCCAAGAAGCCATTTTGGACTTATAGGTTTACTTCAAAGGGTGTTACAGAGAACACAGGTAGAAAGAAAAGACACACGGGGTGAGAATGAGGATAGTGGCATGGCATATTCTTCCATGCATTTTCCAGGGATGCCAACCTCAAGGGATCTCATGTGTACTGCTTCTGCATGCTTGCCTACACCTGTCTCTTCTGGGTGGTGGAGCTGGAGATGTTGTATATAAAATGCAAATAAACTAGGTGGGGGAAACCCAGCAAGGTTCATGTGCTTCAACGTGTGTTTGATGCTGTGTATCCTTCCTTCCTCCTGCACAGAGAGCAAGAAACCTCTGGAATGATTGTCTTGGAACTCTTTTCAGACAAGAGTAGTCAGAGAAGCTCTTCATGGCAGCTAGAAGATAAGAGCAGGCTAGAGAAGAGTCAAATATCTAAGATCCCTTTAACAGAGTGGAAGAAATACCAGTATCTATTGCCTAACCTAGAGAAGATGCTATGAGGTAGGAGCCATGGGTAAAAAATACACATACTACAATGACGCCACTTCTCGTTAATAGAAATGCTGCTATCCCTGGACTCTCAATGCTTAGGCTAAAATCATGGTTGCTGATAAGTCATTGCTGTTCTGAATCTTTGCCTGAAATTTGCTATATGGACAAGGCTATCCAAAGAACCAATCCAAAATACATAGTTATATACTTTGCCCCAAATCCTCATCTCTTAACAGACTGCCTACATTACTTTACAGCCTAGGTTTTGACCTGTGTTCCTCCATCTCCTGTTTGTGATATTGAGCATGTGAATGTTCTAGAATTATCTTCTGTAATAAGACTCTCTTTCTCTTTTTCCTTCTCCTTGCCCCAGTTAATCATTATCTAACTGGGAAAGAGCCTTTTTATACATTTTCTGTCCTTCAGGAGAATCATGCAATGTTTGCAAAATCCAAATTAAAATTCCAAGTTTAAAGTGCCATTTCAAATTGCATCTGAACTTACTGTTTCTCAAGCATTTGGGCACCCCTTGGCTCCTCCCTCGTGTTCAAACTATTCCTTCCCTTAAGAAATCCATCATTCTCTCTTACTGCTTCATTGTCTTCTGCCTCTAATCCTGTTCCTCTCTCTCAGTTCTAAGTATGGTGATCTAAACTCCAAGCTTGAACTACCACCTTAACACTTGTCAGGAGCACATCAACCCTAGGAATAAAAGTCCAGATTACTTAACAAGAGAGAGCAGGTCATCACAATGTATTTGCCCCTGCCTTCCTCTCATGGCTCCTTCAAGACTCACCCTCCAGCTTTGTTAATTCTCTCTGGGTTTTCATACATTTCCCTGCAAGTATACAGCTCTCAGCAATTCTGTTCCTTCTGCCTTGCATATAGTCTACATCCCACATTCTTATGTTAAACTCCATTTATTTAATTAAAAAATTATGTGTTCAAAAGTGTTTTGTCTGCGTGTGCGTATCTGTGTACCACTTGTGTGTCTGGTGTCCATAGATGCCATAAGAGGCTATTGGGTGCTCTGTAACTGGAATTAAAGATGGTTGTGAGTTGCCATGTGGGTATGGGAATTTAATCCAATTTCTCAGAAGAGCAATCAGTGTTCTTAACTGTTGAAACATCTCTCCAGTCCCTTTTTCCATTCACTATACAACTCAGGAGTCATTTTATACTGGGAGCCTTGGAACATAGTCTCTTCTCAATCCTCACCAAAAAACTGCAGTGACTTTTTCCTACAGTCCCTGGCCATCTTGCTGTTACTCATTATACTTCAGATGTCACTGTTGACTGCTGTTATTCTTCAGTGGATGTTCTGTAAGAAGAGAAATGAAGCCCTAGTTGATGCTGACCACAGGTTCAGGAACTAGCAGATGTTTAATAAATTCAGCAGACACTGAATAAATCTTCACTGAATGAAAGGAGATGGGTTTAACCTTGGCTTGGCCGATAGTCTTTGATCTGTTTACTATTCAAAATGGCAACGTACTTACACTAGGACTAGGAATATAAGTAATTCAGGAAGGAGAAATATTACTCAGTTCTTATGTTTTAAAGAAACATTGAAATCCCTAGAAATTCTTTGCCCATCTATTTAGATAAATGCAGGATCTAAGATGTGCTGTTTTGAAAATAGAGATACTCTTTCTTTACTGTGGAGGAGGCATTTGTAAATCCATGTCTAAGTGTGAAAATATGAAAAAGTACAGATTTCTTTTCAATGTCATGTCAACTAACTGTGCATGGAGGTAGTTTTAGCAAACATCTCCTGACACACTGTACATCTGAATCCCAATGTTCACACACAACAGCTTTGTACTTTTAGAGTAGCAGAGGATGCAGCTGAGCTACAACACTAAAATAACATGAGTCAGATTTCAAAACTGTTTCTTAGATGAGGATTTCAAAAACCATAAACAAAATCTGCCTCATTTTTATTCCCTATTCATTCCTGTTTGCCTCCCAGAGTAATTTATGGAGGATTATTCTAATCCACAAGCAGTTCTGCCATTTCAGTGACCATTAAAAGGCAGGATTAAACACCTTGCATACAGTGAGAAATAGGGGTGCCACAGATTTAAGGGTACTGCAGATAACATAGGACCAATTCCTATTCTCTCCCAGGACTCATGTGGGACCTGGGTCCTAGCCTACCTACACTTCTCTCTATCTGACCATGTGGATGAGCAGTGTTTGGATCTCAGACAATTTGGACCCTGCACAAGTACTTCCTTTAACACTATGTACATCACAAGAGTTCATCACACCAGAAAAGAAAAGGAGGTGGGACAGAGAGAAACCCTTCCAGCAAAGCAACTGAATAACAATGTAGACATTACCAAATGAGAAAGTGCAGGAAAACTCCCATAGAGATGGATTCAGGGCAAAATAACAAGTCCACAAAAGGGAATTCTCTAACATCCATTAAGGCCCCAAGGCAGGTCTTTCTCTGATAACTGATGTTTTGATTGCAGACTTATCCACTATTCAGATTTACACCTTTCTAAGACAGGGTAGTGCTAAATACAATTATAGTAATCCACCTTTCCTCTGGTGGCTCAGAGTGCTTCAGCACATAGCAGACACTGAGAAATCCTGAAAGTCTAATTTCTCTTTACATCCTCCCTTCCGTCTCAGTAGGTGTGTGTGTGTGTGTGTGTTCTCGCTCGCTTCCTCCACCCTTCCCTTCTTTTCTCTCTCCTTCCTTTTCCCCCTCCTTTCCTTTTTCATCTCCCCCCTCCTTTACATTCCTTCCCCTCTTGTCCTCTCTTAAGTTAAAATTTCTATAAAATCTCTGGCATCAGAAGTTTCAAAAACTCAACTGCTGCAGGACTTCATGTAACTGTTTGAAAAAATAAGAGTGACAAATCCCGTCTCTTCCATTTTAATTTAATGAGGAGGAGGAGGAGG
>LOJH01049495.1:0-12846 GCA_001685095.1 Ellobius talpinus
GATGATCTCAAGTTAGGAGAGAATTGACAAACCTCCAAATCTGTCTGATGGCAGTTCTCAGCCAGTCAGGGAGCAGAAGGAACATCCTTGACCTGAATAAAGAGCAGGCTCTGAACTTAAAATCATGACAAGAACCGAGGAAGGGAGTCAGGGAGTGTGGCGCATGCATGCCTTTAATCCCAGCACTCAGGGAGGCAGAGGCAGAGGCAGAGGCAGAGGCAGAAGGATCTCTGTGAGTTCGAGACCAGCCTGGTCTACAAGAGCTAGTTCCAGGACAGGCTCCAAAGCTGCAGAGAAACCCTGTCTTGAAAAACAAAGCAAAACAAACAGAAAAGAAAAGAAGCAAGGAAGGTATCAAGGGCATAGTGATTGCAAGGAAGAAGTAGGTGACAGAAAGAAAGAAAAGTTTGTACTTCAGACAGGAGGAGGCAAAGCCTATGTGGAAAATTCAAAAGAATCCAAAAGAGGACAAATATAACACCTAAGTATCAAGAGCATAGAATATAAAAACCAATTCATTTGTATTGATTCCTGATTTTCTGAAAAACCACCATATTAATTTCCACAGGGGCTGTACAAGTTTGCACTCCCACCGGCAGTGGAGGAGTGTTCCCCTTAATCCACATCCTCGCCACAATGAGCTGTTGCTTGTGTTTTTGATCTTAGCCTACCAGATAGCCTCTTCCAGACTTAATAGGAGAGGAAGTCTCTAGAGTGACTATAACTTAATATGCCATGACTGGTTAATATCCATGGGAGGCCTGTAGAGGAGAAATGGAGGAAATTGAATGAATGGGGGAGGGGGGGAACTTGGAAGAGAGGAGAGAGGGAAAATTACAGTCAGGATGTAAAAACAACAAAATAAATACAAAAAATATAAAAAGATCAATTCCAGTTCTACATACTATCAAGGAATAATCAGAAATTAAACTTAAGTCAATGTCATTTACAATAGCAGTGCAATCAGAAAGCTATAGGAATGAATTTGATGAAATATATACAATATTTGAACAGTAAAAGCTGTAAAAAGCTGCAGAAAAGAAGCTAAGGAGAGAGGACAGGCAAGACGACTGCGTGGGTAAAGGCATTTACTGTGCAAGCATGGTAACCTGAGTTCAAACTCTAGAGCCTACATAAAGGTGGGACAACTGAACCAACTCGAGGAAGAGTCCTCCAACTCTCTGGGCACACTGGAGCATGTGCTCCCAACATAAACGTCACATACACACAACAACAACTAAAAATAAGAACTCCAAGGACATGTAAGTTGAAGAGACACTACTGCTGCATACTGTAATATTCAATTAAGACACTGGTTCTTCACAAATTGCTCTACAGGTTGAATCCAATTCCAAACAAAATCTCAGCAGCAATTCTGTAACCTACGGGCTTTCCCTAAAATTTATGAGGAAATGCAGACACCCCCTAATTGGTAAACTATTAACCCAACTTGGAGGGTTTGTATTACTTATTTTCAGATGCTCTGGTAATCAAGCAGGTGTGTTATTTAAGCAATAAGAGGCAATTAAGTCAATGGAGCAGAAAATAGTCAATAAACACACTCACTCCTACATGGTCAGCTGATGTGCAGTAAAGCGTCCAGGCAGTCTACGGGGAAAGAGTAGAATAGACAGATATTCATAACAAAGAAAGGGACCTTTACCCTGACCCCCAGCACCCATGAAAATTAACTCAAAATAGACTATAGACCTTAATGTAAGCATTAAGCAATAACATTTCTCAAAGAAATCATAAATATTTATGACCTTGAGTTAGATTGCAATTTCTTAGAACCCAGAAAGCACAATGTACTGGGAAAAAATAGTAAATGCAATCTCGTCAAAATTAACCTTTGAAAGACTAAAGTGAAAGTCAGGCTTATTCTTGGAAATGTGGCTGTAAAACAGACCTTTGAGGGATGTCCTGTACCTGGATGATATAGAGAACTCCCACAATGCAATAGTCAGAAACAAGTCTGAAGAAACAGCTCATATCTGGATAAACACTATATCCCAACCAAGAGGTTCAAATGACAAAACGAACATGAAAATGTCAATACAGTTACTCCTTAGAGAAGTGCAAAGGTGGGGCCACTGCACATTAACGTGAATAGCTAAATTTTAAAAGACCTCCAAATGTTGGCAAGATATGGTCCAAAGGAACTCCAGTGCATCGCTGCCAGAATACAAGATAATGTCTGCCGCCACTCTGGAAGCAGCTTGATGGTTTTGTTTAAAGTTAAATATGCACTTATCATCTGACCCCTTATACATTTGCTCAAGACAAAGAAAATTTATAGTCCCATAAGACTTGTACTTATATGTTCATAGACACTCTTCATGTTAGCCAAATATCCATCAGTAGACTTAGGAGCAGGTAAATTACCATATACCCATAAAGTAGAATATTATTCAACAATCAAAAGGAATACGGTGAGACATGTAGCACAAATTAATCTCAAAAGTGTTCCGTTAAATAAACAACAAACAAAAAGTGGACTATAGATGATACAGACTATAAATGATATATAGTATGGACTATGGTAACTATAGACCATATGGACTATAGATGATATAGGCTATAGACAATATGTATTATAGACTATATGGACTATTGACCATGTGTACTACAGATGATATAAACTATAGACAATATTGACTGTAGATGATATGGATAATAGACAATATAGAATAGAGATGATGTAGACTATAAACTATATGGACCGTAGATGATATGGTTCTGTTTATATGAAATTCTAGAGGAGACAAGACTATAACAAAAAGGATGTCACTAGAAGTTCTGCCTTCTGAAACAAGGCAGAGGATGACAGAAGAAGACACCCAGTGTCAACCTCTGGATTCCACATGCACAGACACAGACACACACACACCTGCACACACATGTAAATACATAAACTCACACATATACACACCAGAAATTAAGAAGGAAGGAAGGATAGTTGGTCAATGGTTTTCATGGACTGGAATAAGGGAAGGCAACTGATTACCAAAGAGCAGGAAGGAGCCTTCTGGGCTACTAAAAATGTCAGAATTATTATTATGATGGTAAGCAATTGTCTACTTTCATTATTGTCTGTAATGTGCACCTCATTAGCTGATTAAAATGAAATGCCCTGGGGTTAGTGCCGGGCCTGTCGTTTATAAGAGCTCTGCAGACGATTCCAGCGTGATGCTGTGGTAGAGGACAGGCTGATCCCCACCTGGAGTCGCTCTGGCTCTTGTGTCATCCTGCCTCTGGCCGAGGGAGGGATCTACTGACTTGCCTTTAACAAGTAGAAATCAGCAAGCAGTGGGCCAGCATTTCTGCTACTGTATCGAAGCTGGCTGCTTCCTGATGGCTACAACTGTGTTTTCCTGACGTGCTCCCTTGCCTCTAGCTGGCTCACTACACAAGCTGCCATGCAGCGAGATACTCACGGAGAGGTCATGTGTGAGGAACCGGAAGAACCATGTGGGACCCCAAGTCAGCCAGAACACAGGAGCTGAGACCTCTGAGCAATGACCCTGGAAAAACCAAATTCTGCCAGCAGTCGTGGACCTGGATACAGATCTTTCTTAAAGAGAAGTTGAAGCAATTGTAGCCTTGCATTAGACTCCAATCTAGAGGACCCAGCCAAGACACACTCCCATTCTGAACACTCAAAACCTGTGAGGCAGGACATGTCTACATGCCCCCGTGTTTGGGTAAAACTTGTTACACAGCAATTGCTGAATAACACACCAGTCGGGATAGATGACCGCTAATCTAAGGATAGCTGGTGAAGAGAGGCCTTTACCTTGCTCTATCTCATCTGGGAGAAAGATCCCAAGGCTCCACCCCTAGCTGAGGAGCTGTTAACAGTAGACAGGCACTAGGGAAAGAGTCACTTTTTCTTTGGGGGTGCCCACTGCTAGCTAGGTTGCCAAGGACTCGGTGAGTAACCCCAGACCCATGCACTTATGGGACTAACTTGCTGCACTAACTGGACTCTGCATTATTCTTTAAAAAGAAAAAGGAAAGGGGACCAATAGGTGGGAGGGAGATGGGTTAGGATGACCCAGAGGGAGTTGGAGAGAGAATGAGGCTTGGATATTATCAATATACAAAATATGAAGGTATGAGCATTTTGAAGAATAAATAAATGTTTAATAACGGTAACTGAACTGGTGATGAGCTTCAGCTGGCAGAGGATTTGCCTAATATGCATGAAGCCCTGGGTTCCATCTGCAGAACTGCACACCCCAGCATGGCACGGCACCACACGCCTGTAATCCCAGAATGTGAAGCAGGATATTCAGAACTGTGAAAGGTTATCCTCAGCTGCATAACAAGTTCAAGGGTAGCCTGGGCTACACAAGACCCTCTCTAACAAATCAATAAAAAATAAGAAGATAACTGTTATCATCAGAAGAAAGAGGTTAGGCAGCCCCGGCATCAGGGTCTGGGAAATAGGTAAAGATTAGGGTGAGGGACCTCCACTTGATTGTTAGCTGCATCCTGAGTTTCCCTTAGGAAGAGCCTAGACCAGCAGTTTCTCACAGTTAAGAAGTATCTTTTACTTCAATCACAGATCCAACTGAGCTATTCCATCTTCTGTTTTTATATAATGTATCTTAAAAAGAGCCAAAGTGAACCACAAGATGAACAAATTTGCATTCACTCATTGAACCCAACTTTGTTTTACTTAACTATAACTATGAATCCATTTGCATTCATCCAACAGCACCTTTGAACTGATGTAGTTTGGAAACTTAATTAATCTTAATTAAGAAGGGGCACCAGCAAGAAGGTTCAGTGGGTTGGGTCACTTGCTGCCAAACCTGGTGACCTGGGCCCATGTGATAGAAGGAGAGAACTGGTACCCTGAGTTGCCGTCTGACCTCCACACACATGCCATGGTATACTTGTGCTCATCTTCAATAAATAAATGTAATAAAAACTTTTAATGCAATTAAGAGTAACAAACCCATGCCATACCAGCAAATTCTTCAACCTTAGTGAGAAGTGGAGATGATGTCTGGTGACTTCATAGCCTGGACACTTAGCAGAAAGGACATTGAGGATGCAAGATTCAGAACTATGTCTTGGGGAGTCCGGGGAAGGAACTCTACTACTCAGGACCCACATTATTAGAGCAGATATATATATATATATAATGTATTAGTCAGGAGCCATAGTCTAGACCTGAACTTTCAAATAAGGGCCTGAAAGCCCAGTGTTTCGGGTACATGCCTACAATCCCAACACCCAGTAGACTGAGGCAAGAGGATCAAGGTTTAGAGGCAAGTTTGGGCTAGGTAGCAAGAGCACAGTTAAAAGCAAGTTAGAGGACTGGAGCTCACATCTGTAAGGGAAATTTAAAAAAGGGTTGGAGGTAATTTTGCATGGAAAAAGAATAAGATAAAGAGTGACTAGCTGTCTTCCAATAAATTAAGAATAATTACCACCAGATAATGAACAGTATTGCTCATTCCCCACACACCGGACAGAAACAAGAGGAAAGGCATTTAAATTGCAACTGTGGCATTTAGTTACACTGAAAGTAGGATTTATTGACCAGAAGAGTGATTAAGCACAGAGAAAAAAATCCAGGTTCTCAGAACATTTCAAGCAGAGCTATGTACTCCTGACAGCCAAACATCTGGTGATGGCAAACACTTCATCCAGCTGATGGTTCAGAGACCTGTGTTTGAAACATCTGGATGATAAGTGGGATTTTGTAATAAATTAATTGAACTGACTAAATGTTTTGTGGCTTTGGAGAAATTTTTATCTAAATAATGAAAAGCAAAGGAGTCTACTTGGCCACACATGTTTCGGAATGATTTATATTGTATAACAAGAACAACCACCTCCGTGACAGGGGGCTTGTTCGTTCCTCAGGGCTCCACCTAATTAGCCATCTTTATGGCAAGTTTGAAGTCAGATTTGTTTAAATTGCTCAACGTCCTGACTCCCCAGTGACTCACTGACTTCTACCACCTATAAACCAGGTTACCTAAATTTTCACCAAAACTCAGAATAAACTCATTCCATTTTTTGGAACTGAAGATTGAACATTTGGGGAAATTTCCTATTTCGAACTTGTTGCTTTCTTGGATTCAGGCAAGAAAGATCTTTGCTGACTAGTGTTTGGGGCGTGTGAAAGCTAAGATATAGTGATGTTAAAGGGCTGACGTGCATCCAAAGGTACTTTCCCTGAAGGCTCATCACAGAATGATTAAGACAATGGTTTTCCACATGTTTCCCAGGCCAGAAACACCATCACCTGGGAACTTGCTGGAACTGCAGAATTTTGGGTCCTTCCCAAGATCTGAGGATAATCAACAGCTCTGGGGATGGGCCAGCAGTCTGGGTTATAACCAGTCCAGGTGATCGCATCCATCCTAGGGCTAGACAGACTCTGGATTAAAGGAATTTGTAATTATTCCCAGCTGTGCCCGACCTAGGCCTCCGCTCTGGCTGCTTTGTAACTGAGGGTCCTTACGGGTCTCTTTCTCTGTGAGCTGGAATGGAGAGGGTGTCAAGACACCAAGGTGAAGGAGGGGGATATGGAAGATGGGAGCACGTCAAGATGTCTAGGTATCCATTGTGATGGTGTGGATTCTAAATCTGCTGATTTAAAAAGAAATGAAAGTTGCACGTAATAGAATCTACAAGGATTTGCTGATAATTTGATTCAATCTAGTCTTTTGACTTAATGAACAGTTTCGATCCCCAAAGGATGAGAGGTGGGCCAGAAGGAGAGTGGTTCATTAAAGCAAAATTAAATGGAATGAACCAAACAAATGTTCTGTAATGAGACCTGGCACAAAAGCATCTGCTGCAGGGCTAAGCCCTACCTGCTCTCTCAGCCCTGGAGTCAGGCTAGCCATTCCTAGACTCATGAAAGCCCAGGGTTGGGGCTCTCAGAAGGCTGGGGCAGCTCCGAGGGAAAGCAGCAGTAGAAATACTGGGTAGAGCATCAGAAAGACTCACATAGCTCCTACCGTCTATCAGTATGACCTGGGTAGAGCATCAGAAAGATTCACATAGCTCCTACAGTCTATCAGTATGACCTGGGTAGAGCATCAGAAAGACTCACATAGCTCCTACCATCTATCAGTATGACCTGTGCTCCTTATGTACAGGTTAGTATCATCTGGGGCCATCCAGTTCCAAGCATAGAAAACAATACTGAACTAAAGAGCAGTGAGAAGGTAGGCCACTCAAGTTCTCTTCCGAGTGTTATCAGAGAGGAGAATTTAAAGCATTGGAAACTGGTGTAGGCTTCAAATTCAAGTAGCATAGCGGTTGTCATACCCAATAGATAGGTGTTTAGTGGTATGGATGATTTGAAAACTGTGCACACTAGAAAAAGAATCAATTCCTATGGAGCTGTTTTATGTGGCGGAAGCTGCAGGATCTTCCAAACACTTGGCAGACTAGAGTGTACGAACCAAGGCTTTGGGTGAATCATGAATCAGTAGTCAGCATGGAGTCACTGCTTTTATGGCTTCAGTCATCAAACATTTACAAGAGCTCCCTGTGTGTCAGCAACTGTGCTGCTCATCACAGTCACACAAGACCTGGCCTGCCCACTACGGGAGCCACCAGCCTCATGTGGCTACCAACATTTAGTTTCTTGTCACACTCCCCCTGTTTCGAATGCTCTGTATTTGCATGAGGCTAATGTCTACCTTATGGAACAGGAAAAATGCAAGGGAAAAGATCTCCCCAAGTCTTGGGTCTGGGCCTTTCCTACTTCCATAGGTAGTGAAGTCCCTGCCTCCTTGAGGATTGGTGCTGTCCTGTGTGTGGTCCACAGTATTCACAGACCCTGTCTATGTGGATGGTTTTGATTAGGGATCATGGCCCAATCACAGAAGATGTCTATATGGATGGTTTTGAGTAGGTTTTGAAGGATTCTGGCTGTGGTGTTCACAGGTTATATCTACATGTTCAGGTTTTAGTAGATTTGGGGGAGGATCTGGAAGCAGACACTGTCTTCTCTGGAGAGTAGGCCTCAGACAATAGGCAAAACCCAGCAAGGCCTCGTTCTCTTTCTCTTTCCACTTCAACCATTATGTTATATAGTGTGTCACCAAACTTTCAGACTTTCCCTTGATTTTTATTTTGTTGCTTTTATGGATTCCTTTTTAAATCGAATTTATTTAATTCCTGTGTGGACATTTTGAGTAGTTCTTGTGTTCCATAACACACGTTTGGGAATAATAAGACAACCTGGTAGAATTGGTTCTCTCTTTCTATCTTGTGGATTCTGAGGCTCAAACTCAAGTTGTCGGTCTTGGCAACAAGCACCTGAACCCACTAAGCTGTCTTACCAGCCCTCTTTTGATTTTTTTAAAGAACTGCTTTGCAAGTTAAAATAAATCTGAAATAGTGACAATTTCTGGCATGTCTCTCATTCCCACTTTTCTGCTTGAGGCAATGTGGATGCCTGTCTGACGAAGGGAAAGCCATTTACAAGGACAAGAAGGAAACAAAAGCACAAAGATTAATATTTCCAGATACTATCCTGTTGTTTCAGATAGTGAAAAACGTGGTTTTGCCTCTCGGCTGCCTACATAAATGGGAAAACATGAAAAATAGGAAACTCTATGAGAAGTCAGAGTGAAGCAATCCCGTGAGCAGAAAGGGGACTGTCGCCTAACTCTGGCTCTACACAATGAGCAGGTAAGGGCCTCTGGGGACCCGTGTGTGGCTTCTCACAGAAAGATGATGTCTGAGCAAAGTGTGTAGACTAAAATAGACACGAAGCAGAGAAGGCAAGGGTTCAAGCATGGAAAGAAAAGACTAAGCGTATAGGTGAAGTGTAAGGGCTGTTGAAAGTAGGAAGAGTCTGGTGAGGAGAAGTAAGGCTGACGAAATAGCAGGGAAGACCTTGACCATCCAAAGGAAGCATTTATCACACTGGAGGGGGAAGAAAATGTGCTTGCAATATTTGAATAAGTATTTTAATCAGCTTCCCATGACTGTAACAAAATGCCTGAGATGATTATAATGAGAAAAGGTTTATTTTTGCTCATGGTTGTAGAAGCTTCCAGTTTAAGACCAGGTAGATTGGTTGTTGCTTCAAGCCTCTGTTGAGGGGGTCATATCCAAAGGTGAGTGGTGTGTAGGAGAGCAAACTGCTTGTGGCCAGGAAGCTCAGAGATAAAGAAGAGGCCAGATCTCATGATAATCTCCTCCAAAGGCATGACCCCCAGCAACCTAAGGACCACAAGTCTCATTTTCTCTCAATGGCACCACCCTGGGAAACAAGTCTTTAACAGATTGACTTTTGGGGGGTGTCAATCAATGCCAAGAAGAAGCTAATGCTATTTTTTGACAATAAATCTCCATTGAACCCTAGCAGCCATATGTGTGTGCATCCAGGAACACTGAAGGAGGGGCAGGCTGAAGACAGAACCCCCTGCAGCAATGGAGGCGAGAAGTGATCAGTCGTGAAACTGGGTAGGTGACTGTGGAAGGAAAACATCAACAGGGCTTTGATTCTTTGGAGCAGAGGGAGAGAAAAGAGTCAAATCAACTATGAACTTTGGGAAATGACCTAACAATACATGAACCAGTGATAATAACGTTCTACAGGTTTGCTGTTTCTGGGATAGGAAAGCAAGTTAAGTCCCCTTTATGAGGTGACACGGCCTAGGGCTCACTCCTCCAGTCTAGGGTGGAGGCCGAGGGAGTAGAGAGCCTGGAAGAGCAGCACAAAAAGACCTGCATTCCCTGTCTACACTCAGCCCTTGTATGGACAAATCACCGTCCTGCCACAGCTCACTCATGCTGGGTTTTTGTTGTCTTAGCCTCAGCCAAGTGTTGGTCTCAGGCCAGAACTTGCCAGACTGAGATAGAACTTGCCAGAGCATACTGGGACCCTCTGTTGCATTTTAAACCATATTTTAGACTTTATTTCTGAGCCCCTCCCCTAATAAATAAAGGGCCTCCACTCAAAGTTCTGGTATCCTTGTGTCTTTTACTGCCCCAAATATCTAATCTCATCCTCCAAGCCGTGATTTTTAATTATCTTCAATAAAATAGCAGATTTATTTAGAGCACAGTATTCCACATTCCTTAAATTTATAAGGAAAAAAATATGAGAAAAGATGCTATGAAAATGTTAGCTATCAATTGTTTTTAAGGAAAAAGAAAAGAAGAAAGCCCAAGCAATAAATTCTTTTCTTCCATTTATTTTAAATATTTGTGCCTGAGAAAAGTCTGGTGAAGGACAGATGAAGACTTTTCTTAAACACGTGAAGTACTTTCAAGTTCTCTCAAAACTGGAGGCCCTGAGCCTTTGCTATTTAACTTTCCATCTCTGCCCGCCCATTTGATTGAAGCAGGTTTTCTATAAGTCGATGCGATTGGAGCTGTGTGTGCTTCCAACCCAGGAAGAGAACCATGGTAATCGGGTGAGCAAAAGATTTCTGACCCATAGACAGTAAAGACGCACGGGAAAGAACATCGACAACAGCAAAGACAAAGGGAGGCCATAACCTCATCGCCAGGAGAAGTCTTTGGCAATTCATCTTGGTGGTAGTCGACCAGTCAGATGTTGTAGTAGATCCATTGTTGGTGAGAAGCAGCTGTATTGTGTGACTGTAAAGAGAAAGCCGGGAGCATAGCAAGAGTGTCTGTGCTGGAACCTAAGGGAAAATGAGTCAAACCATGAGTTTGACTAATTGAACTCAGTGGATTAATAAATATGATTATATATAAATAAATATATATTAAAATGGATGAATTATCATAATGAATCAGCACTCTCCACCAAAAGACCCAGGTCCTCTGATGGCCATGGCTGGACCAGTGTGCCACACAGATGCCTGCTGGACCAGCCATCACTCCCAGACACAGACTAGGAAGGGCGCTGGCCCATTTCAGCACCCTGTTCTGTTGTCCTCTTATCCAAGAACACTGCTCTAAGTGATGGCTTGGTAAACACAGTCATGCAAATAGGAATAGAATATTAATGAGCTAATCTACTTCGGCACTTGTATTTAAGGATGATTTCCTAGAAATAATTATTTCAGCTCCCAAAGTTTCTTGCCCGTGTTGACAGCTCATAAAAGAAGTCTGGACAGAATTCTCTGGCACAGACCCTTCTGGCTCACACCATAGAATGTTGATATTTCCAGGAGAGGAAGCAGGGAGGAAAATCTTGCTCTACTTCCACAGTGGACCCTGGTTAGAACTCTGGGAGAAGTCTCATCAGCTGGGGTGTATTGCCCAATTCATAAAGTCTATAGCAAGACTCTTGCCAGTTCCTGGAATGGGTAACCTCTACCCTGGCTGCACGAGACTGGGGTGTTCTTGCAACACAGAAATCCCTGTATGTAACTAGAACCCCAGGCTAACTTAGAGAATTGGTTACCCCCACATTCCTTTCCACCTATGTCAGGCCCTGACTTTAGTGGAGAATGCTGGGAAAGAATACATGTCCCCTGGTTCCCTGCTAACAAGGACGATAGAACTCAGTACTCAGGAAGCCTTTCATGTTTGTGAGTTCCAGCTTTGTGGCTTCAACTAATCCTAGGCCAAAAACGACTGGGGGAAAATGTATCTATACTAAATGTGTACAGGTGCTTATGATATTCCCCACAACAACCCAGCACAACAACTAATTACACCTTATTTACACTGTTTTAGGGATTATAAGTAACTCAGAGACAATTTAAAATATTCAGGAGGAGGTGTGGGGGTTATACACAGATTTTTACACCATCTTCTTGTGGGGATGGGAGTTCAAAAATCGACCCCTTGGTAGCAACATCAGAGCGGAACTCTGTGCATTGCTAGCCTCAGCCCACATTAAATAGGCTAGTCAGAAACTGTAGCAGGCTACAAAAGCATTCCATACATTTTAAAACCCAGAGCCTGCGCTTCTTAGAGGTTCTGAGTCTGTGGTTAGTTATAGCATTAATAGACTGCTTTTGAAAAGTACAAGGCTGGCCCTAGGCAGAATTCTAATGTACCTATTTTAGGTGTCTCAGACCCATCACTTTCTCCTTTCAAACCGAAGCAAAGTGTTTCCCACTGGCTGTTCCTCCCAGTAAAACCCGTTCCTGGGGAAAAAACTAATACCAGCCATTTACTCATTAGTGTGAATGAAGTGCTGTCTCCCCAAGGCTGATTTAAATTGTTAAGCCTTATCTTTAATTATATTCTTCCATTCCTTCTACTAATAAATACTCGCTGAGAGCCTCCAATGACTATGCTGGGATAGAGTAAGTGAGAGTGATGTACAGCCCACCCCCTAAGGAACTTACAGTCTGTGGCCCCCACAAATTGTAGGCACCAGCCAGTCTGCCTTTGGGGGAAGGGAAGGCTCTCCTCACTGCCTTCAACAAGGGGCTCCTAGGATGCCGCTGATGGAGATGGTCCCGGTTATGAATTGTGAGCACCCTGTAGGAACTAATGGGATCTCCAGATCTTCTCTCACTCCTCTATGCTATTTGTGCTAAACTGAAAGAGGACGTGGGGGTTCCAAAGAAGTATGGGCTGAAACAAAGCCAAAAATGGAGACCATTTTAAATTGAGAGACGTGAATTTTTTGTTTGGGTTCGAAAAGTCATTTAACTTCAAGGGTTGTGTCAAAATCACCCCAAGAAAAGCATCTGATGCACACAGCACAACCTTTGTGTCTGAGACTGGGAACTGCTGAGCAAACGTGGTCCATCCTACTATGGAATTCAAGGCATCTGTTTTCAAGAGTAATTATAAAAGTCAGTGTAACACAATTGGGAAAAATATTAACATCTAGGCCTTTCAAATTAGGATGTAAAAAATTACCTGGATAAAGATAAAGAAATGTGTACAAGTATATGAGCAAGGATGATGAAGGAA
>LOJH01049497.1:0-12345 GCA_001685095.1 Ellobius talpinus
TGGGAAGGGTGGGTTGGGGAAAGGGAAGAATGGAGTTTTTTTGTAATAAAGTCATAAAGTATTTTTCCCTAATTTTCTCGCATTTCCTATTTATATAAAGAATCTCGATCACTGTGTTGCTCTACAGAGATTTTCAATGGAATTAATTTGGGAGACTGAAATAATCTCTGAAAAAGAAATTGACTAGTTATACTTACTTTTTGGACACTTTTTCTGTATTGTGAATTGTGTGGAAATGTACAGAATAAAAATGAAATATAACTCATTTGTTTCTTTTCTTTCTTGTCCACACTACAACAGATGAGAATACTAACCTTAGCTTTAGTTTAATTAGATTTTTTTAGATCAAAAGGTAAATAAAGAGTTGTCAAAAAGGATCCTAAATAAGGCAGAAATATTTTTTGAAAAATTAAATTTCTGCTTTTACAATAAACTAATGAGGTCATGTTTACCTTCCTGTCCCAATAAAAACATATTATAAAAGAATCATTGTTAAAATGTTGAACTTCAGGTATTGAAGACTTGGGTCCCTAAAAAATGAGACTCAGATGACACAATTCCTGATCACCCCCACCTTACAGATGCAGATTGTCTCCAGCAGTGAGACAGAGCCTGGCAGAGCCTGGCAGCTTTCAGAGACAGGGTTCAGAGGTCAGCATATAAAGGAAACTAGATCTTTGACAGAGGAGTTTCAGAAAAGAAAGTAAAGCAGAGAACTCCACAGACCTGCAGAGGCTCCCCTTAACATTTCACTAGAGGGCTGCTATACATATGAGACTCTGAGTTCAAATCTCTTACATCTACAAATAACCCTGGTGTGGCTATACATAGACCTAAGTTCTCTGCTCTGTGGGGGAGGAGGCTCACCTGGGGCTTGCTGGCCACCAGCCTAGCTCCAGTTCTAGTGAGAGATCCTGCCTTTGGGGAAGGAGGAGAGAGCAAAACACCCAGCATCCTCCTCCAGTTCACATGTGCATGTAGGAGCATGCTCTCTTCCCCAACACTTGCGCATGTACCCTCCCCACACACAGTATTTTGATAATGTTTTCTGGTAATTAAAATTTGCATCAGTTCGGAGATGGTTGCAATCATTTTACTCTTCGATGTCATGTTTTCCTGCTTCAGACAACCTGTGTATTAGATGGTAGCTGTCTGTTTTACTTTCTTCCATGTTAGAAAGTTCAATCACCCAAAACTGGTTTTCCATCTTTTTAGGTCTTTTTATGACAGGTTAGGCAGTATTAAAACAATAGAAAGTCTAAGATTCTTTCTTAAGGTGTGAAACAAACAAACAGAGCAATATTCAAATCCTCATGAATTTTGATATTTCTCTAATTTTAATGAACTTCACAGGAATGCTATGCAGCCACCTGAAGGTTGCTTCTTGGCGTTTTAACGCCATCATTTTCTTAGTTTTTGATTTGTTAGAGTCTAGCCACAACTTCGTTTCTTAAACTAAGATCTAGTGAAATGATTTGTCTTCTTGCGTGTCTGAAAATGTCTATGCTCTCCTTTCCTCAGGGTTTATCTGTCTTTGAAATTCTAGATTCAGCATCATTTATCATTGAGAAGTCCAGAGGACTGGACTAAGGAAAAGAAGATCTGTGTGCTCTGTGAAAGATAAAGCTAATTGATAAACACGACAGACTGAAGTTAGACTCCACTCACAACCCAAACCAAATGCCTTCAGTTTTACCAAGAAGAAAAACTACACTACAAGGAGTTTAAAATTTTCTCAATATGACACAGCTACCCAGTGGTAGGAATTTGTCCCCAAAGCACAGGGTATCGCCTGCACTTACAACACAATGCCTGGTGCACGGCTTTGGGTTCCCCTGCAGGCACAAGAGGAAACCAGGAGGGATGAATGACAGAGCAGATTGTCCTAACCCAGAGTGGACCTTGAGACCAACCTTGATGCAAAGGACCCAGGAATGCTCATTCCTTTCCTCATCTGCAGAGGAAGACTTGTAGGGGTGTGAGACAGTCTCAGGGACCCTTCTGGAAGGTCACCTTTGAACATGGGATTCCTAAGAAGATAAGAAGAGATTCAAAATGCTTAGACTGAAAGCCCTCAGTTTGGAAGTCTCCACTAACCCCATCTGGAGCACATTTTTTGAGTGGCATTTGTTACATAGTATTCATAATTGGCTGGTATTTTTTAATACCAATGTCATTTAGATAAGATGTGTATGAAATGAAGCCATGAAGCCTGACTTTTTGTTGACTGCAAAATCCTTGAGAACTTTTTTTTTAAAAAAAAAAATATGTGCCATTTTCAGGGCCAAATGTTGCTGGGTTATTGGCACTACAAGCTATCAGTTCAAAGGCACAAAGATAATTTGCTTCGGCATATACAGATGGAAAGGACCAGAACTTACATAGAGCACAGATGTTCAATGGCTGCTCTGTCTCACAACTACATTAAGGATATGATAATGATACAAGGAAAGATGCTTCTCCTTCAAGGAGCAATCTAATTACGTAGTGGGGTTTCTTCTCAGCGTGGCGTTGGCGTTGAATGAATCAATATGGACAGCTCTGAGGTGGGCCCTTATGTTGCTGGTTGTAAACTGAGTGAACTTTGGCACATCCCACTCTGCTTTCTGAGCCTCAGTTTCCTCGTTTGGGAATAGGAAACAAATATGACATCAATCAAATTGAGTTGGTGTGCTCATTACATAATATTGGTTGGAAAAAAATTAGAATATAGCTCTTTGCCTTAACTCTGTGTAGGGTAATTCCATTTAAACTCATATATATATATATATATATATATATATATATATATGATCCTTATAAAAACGGTAGGCTTCCATATGGCTTTTCAAACATTCTCACTATTAGTCATTCCCACACCTCCTCATTCACCCCTACCCTTGCATGCCTTTCCCTATGTAAGCCCCTGATCCATTATTCATTTTTCCCTTTTTATATTATCAGTGCCCTACTCTCATAGGTTGCCAAACAAATAACAAACAAAAGCAAACAAATAACCATGCCATATGTGGGATGTCCCCTGAAGTTGTTCATGACAGGTGTTCTGGTGATCCTCCAAAGAATACATGCTATGCCGGTGTCCTTGGTGGTAAGATCCTATTGCTGAAGACACCACACACGTTAGTCACAGGACCCGAAATGGGGAAATCAAGTCAGGACTGACCAGGAAGTTTTCTCCTTCCTGGTTAGTTCTCACAGTACTAGAAGTTACTATGTAGGTTCCCAGGGGGTGGAGGAGGGGAATCATCAACAGTCTTAACCCAGCGCTGAAAATTGTGGTCTATAATAAGTGGCTTGGCAAGATATGTCCACAGGTGCAATAATGACACAATGTCCGGAGGTAACCAGCTACTTACTGATTGGATTTTAGTGCATACTTTACAGGAAGAAAAGCATGCCCAGCATTGTAAATCTGGCCAAGAAAGCCTACTTGGAGAGCTCGTAGGCTAAATGGATACAATACCCAATTGTCCTCTAAATTCACATCGTTACACCCATAAATAATGAAGCCCTTGGGCCTCATCAGAGAAGTTTCTCTGTGGACTGTAGTTAATGCAGAAATTCCCAACTGCTCAAAGTGCAGAGAATACATACATGAATGAAATGCTCAGCCATAAACAGGACGTCTAAATCGTACCCCTTTCCGTCAAGACTCAGGGACCATTTTAGAGAAGGTTGTAAGAGCCAGAAGTCAACGAGGACTAGGCCCAAACAGTGTCTTCCAGACTTGACAGGAATCCTGCACCCATGAACTAACACTTGCTATGGTTGCTTGCACAAGACCTGTATAGAGTAAGCCAGTCAGCATCCCAGAATGGAGGTGGAGCAGACTCATGAGTCTCCATCCCTGGGTGAGGAGCTCTTGACACTTGGTGATCTCTGGCGGAAGGAAGAGTTAATTTTCTTTTCAGAGTATGATCCTTGGTAGGCTGCTGTGCTCTAGTGAATGTCCTCACGCCACTGAGTATCTAATTGGATTTGATGTGTGTGTGAGAGAAACAGAGACAGAGAGACAGAGAGAGACAGAGAGAGAGGAGATGGAATTGTGAGGGTGGTGAGGATGAATATATGAGGAATCAGGAGAAGGAATAGGAGGTAACTATGAAATACACTTTTATGCATGTATGAAATTCTCAAAGAAGTAATAAAATATTACTTAAAAAACAGCTTTGTATATTCTAAGTGCTCAAAAAATTAGCTATAAATTATCTATGGAATGGTTTCACTTGTGAACTGTGTATCACATCCATAACATTGTTCTTCTGAGCTGTGAGCCTGAGGATAGGCAAAAAGAAAGGGATCTGGTTGTTTTTATTCTGGAGTCAGTTTACCTAATCCTCTGTGTTTAGACATAAAAGCTGTAATCTGACTGAAACCCTCAATACTTTAGTTTCACTCCCTTATAAAAAAAATGCTCTTTTGAAAGTTAAAGCTGTGCAAACTTTGGGAGCAACAAATAAGGTTACAGTTCCGAAGACAGAGAGAGAACATGTGGAATAAACATCTTCCCAGTTTTGAAATGGAAATGGAAAATTATCAGCTCCTTCTAAATCTATGTTCCTATGACATCAGTATGTGGGCACTGCGGATGTGAAGGGAAGCCACTGTGCTAGCCTCTGGGGAATGGACACACACAGTGCACATTAACAATTTAAAGTCTCCAGATGTGCTTATTTTAAAGTTGCCTTGTGTTAAAACTGTGGCCATATTTTCACCTTCAGAGGACATCAAGCTACAGTTGCAATGCTTTTCTCACAGTGGAAATGCCAATCCTTGCTGGGATGACTGCCTACCTGTCCTGCTCAGGGCTGGCTCAGCTCCTTGCCTTCTCTGTCGCTGCAAATCTCACTTCAGAGTGACTCTGAGTAAATGAGGTCTGACCCCTCTGGATTGACAATTTGGGGTGCTTTTACAGAAGTGGTGGGAAGCGAGCTTCTTCAACTCAAATCTCAGGTTTACCATGAGGATCATGGTATACCTATAGGAACTAAACCGTTTGGGTACCGCCACTGCTCAGTCTGAAAAACAGCTTACGGCTGGTTTCCATTATCTTCATAGAAAAATCAATGGAAAGCAGTTGGTTCTGGCTCAGTGAGCTGCTGGCTCACTGTGGGGAGAGGTTTCAGCCATTCTCTCTTCCAGTGACACACTCGTTCCTCTGACACAGGCAATCAGGGTAGAAAGCTGTAGCGACTCTCTGTAGCCCTGGTAAAAACTGCATCTGTAATCATCATATGCAAAATGCCTGTTTAAGTCACCGGCAGAAAAGTGATGCTGAGAGAATGGAATTTTCTAACCCTGACCCAAGTTAGACTCATATTTTCCATTCTGTTTTTCTTATCCAGAAAGAAGTAGGGAGCAAATGCTAAATAAACAATAACTATTAATTACCATTTATCCGTGGGGGTCATAGAAAAAGAGTATATTAGTCATTTGATTTAATAAGTACACTTGAGGGAAGGGATTTCTCAGAAATTTATTCTGTATCTTATATTTTTTTCTATGTTCAAAATAAGCAGATTCTATAGTATTCCGTGTTATAAACTGGAACAGGGCACACAGTGGCACTATTGGAAGTCTCAAATCCTCACAAGAGTGGTTTTGGTTAATGGTAGTTTTGTGTTTCTGGTACATGATTTTCCTGGGAAGATGTAAAAAAGTTAAAAAAAAAACTACCCGCCCCAAACAGGGCACCAATGGCAAACCAAAGGATTTCGCAATGTACTGGAGTTACTTGTAGGAGAACGGAGGAAGTCTTTCTTAGAGGACCATGGGTGTTTTAGTCTCTTTTCCTGGTGCTGTGATAAATCGCTCTGACAAAAGGAAGTTAAGAGAGAGAGAGGTTAGGCAGGGCAGCAGAGCTGGAAGCATCTGTTAAAACTGCATCAGGAGCCATGCGCGCATCAGGTGCTCACTGCTCGCCTCCCTCTCCTCACTCACATGGTCCAGGCTCCCATCCTGAGGATGGCAGTGCACACAGTGGGTAGATCCTCCCTCCTCACTCACTCACACAGTCCAGGCTCCCATCCTGAGGATGGCAGTGCACACAGTGGGTAGATCCTCCCAAAATTGCAATCAAGACAGTTCCCCACAGACATGTCCAGAGTCCTATCTCCAAGGCGATTCTCGAGTCTATCAAGTTGACTACACTAAATATCATGGTGGGTGACTCCAAAGCAGCTAGCTGCATCACCTTCTAAGTCCCATCCTGGCACAGGTGACAACCTAACAGAAGCTCAAAAATGGGAGTTTCATTGTCTCATAACCACCTAATCCTACAGACTCTAAGATCTCCTAAGACTACACGCAGGATGGGGCAAGAGGAAGCAATAGCTGGACTTCTCTGTGAGATTCAAGCGACCCTCTCTCTAACCTACTTACCAATGTTATGGATCTAACTAGAACTGTAGTTTTCTCTCACTTATTCCCTTGCCACTGATCTAGGGTGGTGATGGGCTTGCTACCTTCCCAGAAGAAACAGATCAGTATAACAGACATCACTGAACCCGGATTTCCTGAGATTATAGGCTGAGCTGTCTCTTTCCACCCTGACTGTGATTTATCCTCTTTGGTGATAGGACTTGAGCTGGTATAAAGCCATTGATGGATCATTTTGATATCATCCTTGTTGGAGTCCAGTATCATTATGAGGAAGTTTAAGTCAGCCTCATAGAGAGACACACAGAGAGAGAAAGATGCTTGGCCAGACCACGTCTGTTCTTGCCACGCTAGCTGTGGCATTCGTCACATAAGTGATTGAAGAAGCCATATGTGGTGTTCAGGTTCTTCCACACAGCATCATGGAATCACTTTCAGTGAACCTTGTACACGATGCACAACCACAGTGATCATGCTTTCTTTTCTCTTTTTGCACTTCTATTGTTAGAAACAGTGTTGCTCTATAGTCTAGGTTGGCCTTGGAGTCATTTTCCTCCACTCCAGCCTCCTGAGTGATGGATTACCATGATCCCAGGTTATTAAAGCCATCAATCCGTCACCCAGCAATAGTAAATGGATCAGCTTCTCACTGTCTGAAAGGAGACAGTCCAACTGAGTTGACAATTTGATTCATTCCTTCATGCTAGTGGGGCAGGCTAAAGGCATAGAACACTCCTTAACTCAACCGCTAATTTAATCTGCGGTGTTGGAGGGGCTATGGCTATGCAGTGTAGTCATGGGATGATGGGACTGGAAAGTCCTCACACAGCACTTATTCTGATTTCAAACTCCCTAGCTTAAAAAGTGAAGAAAAAGAGCAGCCCCCTAAAGCCCTTAAACTCTAGAAAGGTTAACCTAGGTGCATGAGTCATGTTCTGTGGGTCTCACCAGTACCTGCCGTGTTGGCATCAGTGGTTTTCAGCAGTTTCAACATGAATTTGTTGTACTCTTTAATCTAAACTTCTAGATCCATAGTTCCATCTGTAGTATGATCTGATGACCAAGGTTTGAGAGGAAACTGTGAGGTGAAGGAAATTTATCAATAGCACACACACACATGTATATATATGTGTATGTATGTATGTATGTATATATGTGTGTATATATATATACATACATACATATATATATATGTATATATATATTCTCCCCTCATCAGCAGCAGCTATGTTGTCAGTTGCTCCCCAAAACCCCAGTAACCTTCTAATTGAGGGCTCTGTTAATGTCATGGTGATATAGAAAGCTACTCTTGTATTTTCAGAGAATTCTCTCTCTCTCTCCCTTTCTCCCTCTCTCTCTCCACTTATATTTGTGTGTGTGTTTCTGTCTGTCTGTCTTTATCTGTCTTTATACTTCACCCTTTTTCCTTCTCTCTCTCTCACTCTAGGATCACTTTTATGATGTACTGTTAAGGTTTAAAACTGCTATTTAATGTGTATCTCATCAAAATGACTATACAATTTAGATAACAGGGCAGTAATATTAAAGGGCAACATTATACAAGTCTATGTATTAGCAAAGTGGCATAGAAGGAAAAAGGAAAGTTGCCATGGCATAGAATTGTCCGTATGTTGATATATCCCCAATCAAATTCATTTCCACTCAAACCACTTCCGGTTTCTGACACTGCCACCTGTCTTTATTCTCTCGCCCACTCTGCTGGCCGGTCTATCACAGCTATTTTTCAGTGTGCTATTATCTACCAATATTATGTAATATGAGGAAACTAAATTATGAGAATAAATCACAGGTTTTTTTTAAATACAGAGGACTCTGACAAGATACTCTCTGTGAGGAGAATGATTTTAATAATAACAGTGACTGTGAAATATGTTTGAAAATTTGACTAGTGGTTCATGTGTTGTAAATATAATGATGCAGAATCGAAATGTGAGATGAGCCATATTCTCTCTTTCTAGAGTAAACTAAGTAAAATGTAAAATATAGATTTACATTTGATTTTTATTTGGGTTAATACTCAGTGTATATAAAGCTAAACTTATTTAGCAGTATAAAATATCTTAGTTTTATTCGCCAATACAAACACCACCGTTTGCTTTGTTATTGTTGTTGTTGTTTTTGAGACAGGGTTTCTCTGAATAGCCTTGACTGTCCTGGGACTTGCTTTGTAGACCAAGCTGTCCTTGAACTCACAAAGATCTGCCTGCCTCTGCCTCCTGAGTGTAGGGATTTAAGGTGTGTGTCACCACTGCTGGCTTTTTTTTTTTAGTTCTATTTAAGGCGTGTGCCACCAGTGCTGGCTGGCTTTTTTTTTTTTAGTTCTATTTATCCTTAGATGGTGAAACCTCTTATGTTAGTTGTATTATGTCTTACATTGAGATCTTTTTACAAAGGACGGAAGAAGTCTACTTACTGGGCGTCCTTTAAATCCTGAGTTTTTGACTAGGTATGTATTATATTTATTTAGTTTAATTAACTTGCTATTCATTTGTTTCTCTCTGTGTGTAAGTGTTCATATGTCTGTCATCACATGTATGTCATAGGAGGTCAGAGAACAATCTTGGGTGCCCGTTCTTGCCTTCCACATTGATTAGATCTCTTGTTTGCTGCTGTGTATGTCAGGCTTCCTGGCCTGTGAGCTTCCGATAATTCTCCTTTCTCTGCCTGCTATCTCCCTGTGGGAAGGCTAGGATTACAGATAGGAGGTACCGTGCCTGGATGTACATGGGTTCTGATGGACTGAATGCCAGTCCACAAACTGCTGTGGCTAACACTTTACCCACTGAGCCTTTATCCTAGCACCTATGTTTCTTTCATTATTATAAATTCTCATAACAGCTTTCTAAATGGTTGTCAGTAGTTTCGCTGCAGAAATGATGAAGTCACTAAAAGTTGAGTCACTTGTATGAAGCCAGTGAGCTGCTGTGTAGAAGAGAAGGAATTATAATCCCAAACTGTTTGTTGATGAGGTTTGAGCCAAACCTAGGGAATAGTCTATCACTTTTTACTCCAGTTTTCAGCTGATGAAAAAGTTTAAGTTTATAACCTGGGTTCGTAGGGGCCCACAGAGACTGAACCGACAAGCAGGCAGCTTGCCTGGGACTGGCCTCTGTTGTCTCAGCTGCTTTCTAAGTCTCTTGAAGTTAAAAGAAATGAAAAGTGTGGTCTTTGGGATGAGATTAGCATACAGGCATAACTTTGCGGGGAAGGCATACATGTGTCCTGCACCAGTTGTAGCAGATGTGGAGGCTGGACTGCACCAAAGCCTTCAGCACACATGTCGTTTGTCCACTTTCCCTTACAGAGTCTGCAAAAATTCATCTTTATACTCAGTGTCCTTGAAGGCAAGAACACACATGACCCTGTTGTTGCTGTATAGCATATATGGCTGGATAGATACTTCCAGAAAGTTCTAGAAAGATTCCTTCTTTTGACTTGAAAAGGGAACATTGAAGGATAAACCTTCCACCCCTGCCCCTGTCCCAGGCATCTCACAACTATACAGAATAGCAAGCAAATCCTTGAGAAAACAAACCAATGTGAGTGGCCCGTTGTTATATGAGATACTGTTAGTCAGGTTACCTCAGACTTACAAAGCTGACACATTTCTAACTATCTGTAAAAATGGTGGCCACACTTGGGGCATGCATCTGTCATCTGAAGTCAGTCATTTTTTTTTTAAATGTATCAATGTGTTTTAATCAAATCAGCTCTGATGTTCCTCCCATCCAGCTGTCCGAATGTTCCTCACTGAGTCTCTCTCTGTCAACTTCACGGTGTTCCTTACTTTAAACCACTGAATCCAACTGGTGCTGCAGAAAGGTGCATGGCTATAGGCCTATCCACCAATGGAGCATGGGTAACATGCCCAGGGCTACATCCCTGAAAAACACAGAAGCTTCTTCTCCAGCAGCCAGCAACTGCCAATCACTCCTTAGCTGGGAATATTCATTGGCTTGATCTTCTGTAGGTCTCGTGTATGCAGTCACAGCTACTGTGAGTTCATATATACACTGGCCCTGTTATATCTGGGAGATTGTTTCCCAGCAAGCTGCTACTGCCTCCGGCTCTTATAATTTCTCTGCTCCCTCTTCCAAGCTGATCCCTGACCCTTGAGGGTGTGGTTGTGATAAAGATATCCCATTAAGAGCTGAGCACGCCACTCTCTTGCTCTCTGCACAATGGCAAGTCATGGGTCTCCAGATTAAGCAGCTACTGCAAAAAGAAGCTTCTCTGATTAGGACTGAGAGATGCAGTAATCTATGGGTAGAAAGATAAGCATTTGGAGCATGGGTTGCTATTATGTCCATTTATCAACAAAATAGTAATAGGTTTTTCCCTAGTAGATGATCTTTATGATCAAAATGTTACATGGGAAGGCAAAAATATAATGAAACCTTTGGGAAGGCATAAAAGGACCAAAGTGCATTCTTGGAGGTTTGAGACTCAATCTGGAAACCCAGATTCACAAGATCATTTACTTTGTAGGCCCATTGTGAGGGCAGCATGAGGCACCTGCAAACTGACTCCTCAATTCCTGAAAGATTAGGGTAATTTCAACTCCTTGTTATTTATTTCCCTGAGTTTATTGACAAAATAAACATTCAATTTTATAGCAATCTTGACATAAAGTTGCAGTTTCAAGTTTTTCTTTTTTTTAGATTTATTTATTTTACTTTATTGGTATGAGTGTTTTTGCCTGCAAGTGTGTGTGTGTGTGTGTGTGTGTGAGAGAGAGAGAGAGAGAGAGAGAGAGAGAGAGAGAGAGAGAGAAGCAAGGCCTAAAGAGGCTACCAGATCTCTTAAAAATGAAATTAATGGTTGTGAGCGTCCGTGGGTGTTGGGAATAGAACCTAACTCCTCTAGAAGATCAGCTAGTGTTCTTCATCACTGACCCTTCTCTATAGCTCTAGTTTTCAAATGTTTCAACAGACTTTGCTTGAATTTGCCTTACAGATACATGAATCTGTTCCTTTCTTAATATAACTTTGATTGGTGCTTTTTTCCCTGACTTGTTATTTAAATTAGGCAGAGAATATGTCAACATTCTCATTATACTATTCTTTGAAGATGAAACAGAAATTAGTACACATAAGGAAATTTGGGGGCAAAGGCTGAAGGATGGGAGTATACAATTAGAGGTAGGAAACCAGTGATACACACGTAAAAACAACACCAGAATAACTAAATCACTGGAAGTAGGGGAGTAATTGAGATACCACTGACCCTCTGTCTGAGTCAGTGTTCTATTGCTGTGCAGAGACACGGTGACCACAAAAACTCTTATAGAAGAAAGCTTTTACCTGGAACTTGCTCTGGTTTCAGAGGTTTAGTCCATTATCAGCAAGGCAGAAAGCTTGGAAGCACACAGACAACATGGTGCCGGAGAGGTAACTGAGAATTCTACAGCTGAATCTACAGGAAGGAAGCAGGAAGAGAGAGTCTCTGGGTCTAGCTTGGGCTTTTGAAACCCCAAAGCCCACCCCTCAGTGACACACTTCCTTCAACAAGGCCATACCTCCTAATTCCTCTCTAGTAGTATCACTTCCTAATGACCAAACACTGAAATATGGGAGCTTATAGGGGCCATTCTTATTCAAACCACCACACCTTCTTACACATACAAGCAGAGAGCCAAACTCAAACAAGAATAGGAAAGAATATTGCCAAGTATTAAAACAAAACCCCAGCAAAATTAAAAACATTGAAACTTTAGCTCTTGAACACAGAAAAACATCTCTCTGAAAGTGACTGTTTATCATAAACATTATTAAAAGAAGTGCATGTGTGATGAGCGAGAAAATACAGGGCAATTGGTATGAAAACCAAAGTGAATCTCTCAACTTTGAGCCCGAACTAGAAGATAACCAAAATAGTTTGTTAATAGTTTGTTTAACACACACATGGATTCTCTCTCTCTCTCTCTCTCTCTCTCTCTCTCTCTCT
>LOJH01049498.1:1073-12845 GCA_001685095.1 Ellobius talpinus
TCTATCTATCTATCTATCTATCTATCTATCTATCTATCATCTATCTGTCTCTCTGTCTGTCTGTCTATCTATCTATCTATCTATCATCTATCTATCTATCTTCTATCCATCCATCTATCAATCTATTATCTATCAATCTATCTATTCTATCTCTCTCTCTCTCCATCATCCCTACCTATATCTGGTCATTAATCCATCAAGCCCTCACTGACCAACCATTCCAAATCCTGAGAACACCTGGGACAAAACAGCCGAAGTCAGAAGAATTCACAAGGGAGGGTATGTTTTACCTTGTGTTGTGGTACACTTTCCCTTGTAGAGAAGCAGTTAAAACACTCTTATCTTTCCTCCTCTTCTTTAGCCCCTTCTCTCCCCTCTGGGTGGCCCAGGGTCCCTCATACCCACCTTAGTCGTCCACCCAGAATCACTTGTCACTCACCCTTCCCATCCCAGGGACCCAGGCAAGCTGAAGAGAGTTCCGAAACTATTTGAAATCTGGGACTGAGTCTTTCCCCCCAACTCAGCATTTAGCATCATCTAAAAGAGTATGGGGTGGGAGGGGAGCACAGCTCACTGTAGAATGTTTGTGTACAAGTTTTGCAATCATTTGGAGCAGGAAGCACACGCAAGGGTTTCACAGAATGAAGAGTAAGGAGGCCTTTGTTTTCCAAAAGAGTAGAGAATCGTCCTCAGAATTCCCACAATCTGGCATATGCTATTGTTAGGTGCTATTCTTCAGTTTTGCATAATGAGTACACCCTGAGAAAGGCGAGCTCCCTCTTTGAAATCTTCTCATTTACGGAGAAACTAAATTCCCTCTTTCAAATACATTTTCACATGCAAAACAGCAGTCTGTTTCTGCTAAGTCACATCCTAGCTAAATGGATAATTGAGCGGGTGAATGGGAGCTGCTACTCAGCTGCTGACCTGCAGGGCTGCCACACATATATACTCCCAAATTGCGGTGGAGCGATCCCCAGGAGGCAGAAAGCATGACTGATTTTTCCAATAAAGCTCCAAAAATCGATAATCCCTGTAGATGAAACGCTTGCATCTCTAACCATCTGAGATTTCTTCCTCTGTTATCCTCCACCCCCAAACGGCCCTCTGTCTTTGCCATGGCACCTGCTTGCAATCCCCTCACTCCCAGAACCAAGCCTGCACTCTATTACAGTTCTGCTGAACATACCTTTTAGGGAGGCTTTGCAATGCTTCTTGATTTAGAGATGCCTGGGTTTTATGTGGTTGTGGGAAAAGGTGCGTAGCTTTTCCCAAGCGCCAATAAGTTCTGATATATGGCTGTGCATGCCTGCATGATTAATGGCACATGCAATGCAAGGACTTGGAGCTTTCAGAGGTCACACCATGTGTACTGAATAATACAGCGTAGATCCAAAAATACCCTTGGATGAGAATCCTGGTTGCACATAAATGCAATGACATTGCCTGCTTTCGTTGACATTGCCTGAGACTCGGTGTTTCAAAAGGAAGTCACCTCCCCCCAAGCAGGCAATTTCAAGATAAAATGGGAGATCATTTTGGCTCCTTGGATATTTCTCTGCACAGTGTTATAGGTACTGGGAAAAGGAAGGACGCTGGGAAAATCATGAGGCTGCAATGTTAGTTTCTGACAGGATTTCCAAGTTCAGGGTAGCCAGGCCACATTGTGAAGCAAATTAAATGTCCATGCAAAATATGCTACTGTGTGCAGTCCTGTGGCTGAGAATTTAAATGCACCAAAGTCAAGAGATTCAAAATGATGGTTCCCACAGCAACTATAACTCAGTTCTCTGGTGAATATAAAATTAACTTTATTGCAAAACATGCTGTTCAATTTACGCCTTAATCTAGTCATGGCAGAGTTACCGTTGCTGTGAGAACGCTAACTCTGAATTGTTTTGAATAATTAATTTAATGAAAAGTTGGTGAAAACGTGAACTCTGATAGAAAAGTCAGCTGAAATTTAGGCGAGTTGGCCAATTGTGCCAATATGGAGTGGCACTAGGTCAGTCATAGAATCTGAAATTACTTGGTGCACTTTTTGGCCTAGGGACACTGGTCAAGGTAATGGGGCATTGTCCTTAATCCCCAAAGGCACGCTCTTGCAAGGGGTGACATTACCAACAGGTGATCGCTTTGCTGGACTCCAAAGAAACCCTGTTGCTGCTGCTCCTACCTGGGGACAAAGCAAGTGATCAAAATATGCAATGATCACCCATGGTCAGTGGGGTTTGGAGCTCAGCTGCCCTTCCCTTGGAACATTCAGTTGGCCACATACTCCTTCATTTTTGTGAGACAGCTTTCTTTTGTGTAAAACAAGGGTGCTAATAGTCTCTGCCTCACAATGTCAACATGAAGCTTAGAGGGGGTTGGCATGGCAAAGGACTTAGCAGTACTTGGCAAACTTGGTGTTAAGTATTCTGGAACGGTTAGCTGGTGAGATCCAGAAACGGAGACTCGGTTGAGTTGGTAGATTAAAACTCGAGACAAAACCAACTATTGGGCCTGTCTGGTTCTTTTACTCCAGACTGAATTGGCATAAAACTAAGCTGGCAAAGGGGACATAAAACCAGAAGCAGGGGGCTGGGGAGATGGCTCAGTGATTATGAGCACTGACTGCTCTTCCAGAGGACCGGAGTTCAATTCCCAGCACCCACATGGCAGCTCAAAACTGTCTGTGACTCCAAGATCTGACACCCTTACACAGACCTGAAGGCAGGCAAAACACCAATGCATATAAAATAAAAATAAATAAATTAAAGAAAAAAAACCAGAAGCAGAAGATGGCATAAAGTGTCCCCAATAATAGTGCATCTCCCTTGAAGTCACTGAGACCATTCCTACTGAAGTTCTAGAAGCTATTTCTTCTATTGGATTTCAAATCTTTTGATTTCTTTTTTTTAAATTATCTCTCTCCCTCTTTTTAGAATTTCTTTTTAATTTCTCTCTTTATTGTGAGATATTCATGTCATTGATTGGCAGATGGACTGTATGGCATACTGCATACATGTTTAACATATAAGAGAGTTGAGTTGTGGCTACCCCCTTCTGAACCATAACTACTCCCATTGTGAATGTATACTCTAGACCATACACAAGCAAGTCTTCTGTTAAAACCTTAATGTCTCCCAAGCTCAGGAGGAACCCCTGATCCACCCAGTGTGTCCTTTTGGTGGGCAACCTTCAAAGCCAGCTCTGTGTGTCTAGGAAGTGGGTAACTTTGGCAGCTGAGAAACAACATTTTGAATTGACTCACAGGCTTCTGCCTATTTCCTCCCTAGCTGTTCTCCTACACACAACGTGGTTGTTCTTTCTCCCTGTCTTAAAGAGATCAGATGCTGGGTAAAAGGGAAAGGCGTGTTCCCAGGGAATTGTAAGATTGGCTAGCAATCCCTGGGCACCTGCTGTGACCCAGGCTCCCAGGCAAGGGCTAATGTGGTCCCTTACCCACAAAGAATCTATGTTGCACTGCCTGGTCCAGAGTTGACCCAACAGTCACCGACTCTGCCAGAGGTGTTGTCAAGGTTTCGACAGAAAGGGACAAAGTCACCAGACTGTGAGAGAAGAGAAAGTCAAAGGCAACGCCCAGCAGTGTGTGAGTTCATCTTGGAAAGTTATCTTGGCTTGGCTCTACCTTCCCTCTTCATGAACTGGCTTCATACTGTTCGCAGGGCCTCGGCCTCCTTCCCCACAAAGTCTTGGCTTGTCACTTTCTGCGTGCTGCGATCAGTGTCAGTAACATTTTAATGGCTCCTAAAAGACTTAATACTCTAACACCCGCAATCGTTTGTTTTTTTTCTGCTCAGAAAATATTTTAAAGCTATATTACTTAGTGTAACCTGATCTCACTGGTGATGGAAGGGAAATTTGAATGTAGAGTTAAGGGTACCCTCAGAGCACAGAGCTCATTTAGAGGCAATGGAAAGAGACCGTGTGGTTTTATCAGGTGCTTGGCTCAGGTGGGATTTCACCCCTGCTTTGCCTGCAACCTTAGAGGCTCAGGGTGGGAACCTTATCAGCCAAAACTCCCCCAATGATTCCTCTGTCTGTCTGGGGCTCCCGAGCGCCCCTGCTTTGGCTTCGGGAGTCAAGCTCATCAATTCACCTGAAGGCTGCTGGACTTGAACCAGCGTTCCTTTCCCAAGTGTCTGAAAACTGTTTTTGGCTGATTCGACTGCACTGGGAAATTGTGGTTTCACTAGAGGGTAGGCACCCCAGGCTGCGGCAGAGGGGTCCCCATCACAATGCCTGATTGCTGCATGAATGGATGTAAAATTATCAAGTATGGTGGATGCAATTGGAATCTTGAGAGGTGTCATGGAGGAGGGCGCCGAGAACCAGTTAGACTCCAAGGAACTCTCATTGCGGACACCTGACTGGCAAGTGTAAGCTGATGGCTCCCATGGTAGCAAAAAGGTAAATTCTTGATAGATGTTTTTCCATCCCCCTACAGTTTGATTTAACGGGAGAAAGGTAATACTTTTTATGCTGGAAGCCTACTACTACTCCCTGTGGGTCTTGAATGTTTTCATCCCCTCTGTCTTTGGGAAAGAGTGTCCTGATTGGTGGGACCAGACAGGAAGCAGGTGGATATGTCAGCTTTTGTGGTTACGGTGAATCTAGTACCTCCCCAACACATGCATTCTGAGGGTCCAGGGGTTCCCCTGGTTCTGCACCTGCCTCTGAAGGATGCTGATGGCATGCCTGCATGCAGAGGATGTGGATGATTAGAGTATCATGCTGGGAGTGCTTCCCAGGAACCGGTGGCCTGACCGGAGACAATTTAGAAGGAAGAGCAAGCGATCTAAGAAAATGGAGAATACTTGTGCTGTGCTGTCCCGGGAAAGTTATCAACAGGTTTACACTGCTGAACTGGAGTCTTCTCCCTGGGTCATGCCTGTAAAGCCCAAGGAATTCCCCTCAGTAGAGCAGACAGAGCGCATAGGCCCAGGAAGCAGAGGGGAAGAGGGCAGGGCAGGGGGATTGTGTGACAAGGCCTTGATCACAGCCACAGAGGGAAAACAATGGCTGTGGAAGAGCCCCAGTCCTCTTGGGACAGTCTGACTTTCCTAGCTGCTCTCTTTGAGGCAACTCAGGAAGGGGAAGGATTCTGGTCTGGGCCTCCACTGTACCTCTTGGGTCCTTTTGCCTAATTTGCATGGCCACTTCTGCTAATCCACTGTAGCTGAGGAGAAGGCATACATTGGCAGGTCTGGAAGGGAAAGACTTCATAGGTGGCATTCCCCCAGCCTGACAAAGAGAAAGAGACATGGGAGACCCAAGAAGCACAGACTACAAGGCTCTTTATAGTCTTCTTGCAGGGCACAGGTGTCTAGCACCCCAGGTGGAAGTTCTAGGTCACGAACTCTCAAAAGAGAGAACATGGCATTTGAGAACATGGCATTAGACCAATGACAAGTGCAGAGACGTGCTGCAATGGGTGCGGATGTACCATGCTGGGTCTGCTGAGCGGTCAGGTGGGCACATACACACGCATGCATGCACACACAGACATGGGCTCACTCATACGCACGACAGGAATCAGGCACTGTCTTGTCTTGTCTGTGTTTCCTGTTGGAATTTGGAGCTGGCTGTCTCTTGGAATAGATGGGAGGAAGCTAAGAAGCCAAAGAAAGTAGCAGGGGAGGTGGCCATGTTTATGGTTCTTACATGCTATCTTTGCCAGTGGTGTAGACCATAGGTTTGAATCAGTAAGTCAGCCTAGCTGGTCTTGTGTAAAATGCTTCTTGTTGCTGATCACTGGGTGTCTGGGGACTGCTGCTTGCTGTGAGGTGCACTGAGGCAACACAAAGTCTTTTGAGCTCCTAGGAGAAAATTCACCATGCAAGTACAAATTACCACCATTATACCATGGGCATGAGACTTGCATCATCTTGAATGAATCACCAAGGATGGCTGGAGTTATCAAACAAAAGCAGCTAAAACTGTTCCAGTCTCAATCCAGGTAAATGATGTTTCCTAATTTCCATTACCCCTGCCTTAGAGGCAACATCAGGGGCATAGAAGAGCATGCCATTGGTCCCCTTATCTTATTTGAATTACTTGAACAGCACTAATGCCCCACCCCCAATATCAGAAAACTGGGACAATAGACACAAACATCTTGTCTCTTGGCAATTGTTGGAAAAGTAGCCTTTTTAGGAAAAAAAACCAAAAACAGCCGAGGCTTGCATTTCTACATGGCAACACACAGTTAGAGCTTGCTTGTGCCCGCCCTCTGCACCTTGGGCATTCTCTAGACACTTGCTGCCTGCCTGCTTACACTTCGTTTAATATGTGCACTGACTTTGCTCTTGCCTCCTTTTCATGGGGATAGCTGAGTTTTTATTTCTTTCTACTTGGTTATGCCCTCCCTTCTCTTCTCTAAGTCAACAAAGATACCCAATTCATAGTGCCCTCATTATCCAAATCTAGGCCAGCTCCCCTTACAGAGGGAAGATCTGCCCAACCACCCCTTACCAAGGGAGAAATGAGAAAAGCCGGGTTTCTCTCCCTCTCCCCTCCCTTGTCAGTAATTCCGCCCTAAAAGCTCAAAGTTTTCTTATTCTGAGCTGTCCAGGCAGTAATCCAACTAAATTAGATCATAAGCATTTGAAGGTTTCCATACTAAATAAAAATATAGATATAGCTAAGAGAAGGCAAGATTTAATTAATGAGTGTTATTTAACAGAACAAGTTGTGCCACAGATAGAGGATTAAGAGATAAAAAGGGATAGGAGGGAAAATCAAATTTTAATGAGTTGCCATCTTTGCTTGCTTTAGCTGAGCTTCCTCCATTGAGGAAATATTAACACTTACTAGGGAATCGTCTGCATGCATATACACGGTTTATACCTGGCTTTCCATTATGCAGTAGCACTGTGCCACAAATGAATTCAAACCCAGCTTCGAAATTCAAAGCTTCCATCCCTGTATTGGTGGATCTCTTAGGAAAGCCATAAGCAAGGTTCAGTATTGAAGAATACATTTAAAAATTATTGCCAGAAATGTCCAGAAAGGGATCTTGGGTTAGAATTCAGCCAAGTCTTGTGTGTGGGAAAAACAGGTGAGGTCTGAAACACTACAGTCCATCACTTGCTCCTTCACCAACAGTTCTCCATGTTTGATACCCTGGAGATATAGACAGAGTGAGGTCTTTTGTGTCCCACTCTGTATGGTACCGAATATGTTAGGTACTCAATAAATGCTAAATACACTTGTCACAACTCAGCTCAGACTAGACCAGGGAAGTATGGACGTGAGACTCGGAGTGCACGGCCCGTGAAGGGTTTCTTGTCAGTGCTTATGTTTATGTTCTTGCAGATGGTGGTGGGATTCTTGCTGCATCTCAGTCTCTTGCCACTTTTGCTACGTGTGCTCACTTTACTTAAAGGACTGGGACCATGTGACTCATAGAGCTCCTCCTGGGACCGTGACACAGGAGAAGGCTGCAGATATCCATGTTACGGCCTCAGGTTTAGTTCTGAGGACCCTTTGGTGGGATGCTTGGCACAACCATGCGCTATCTTTGCTGGTCTCAGCTGTGCACATTTTGAAGACATATTTGGGAACCTGAGATAAAGGTATGAAGGTATGCTGTCAGTAATTTTTAAGCTAATGTTTATGGAATACCAAGCACTATGCTGTGTATTTCTTAACAAATTAAGCCTCCCTAACAGCAGGATGGAATGATGACCATCCCCAACCTACAGACGAGGAGAATCAAAGCTCGTTCAAAATACATTACTTGTACAAAGTCAGCCAAGTGGCATATGATAGGGACTGGTTTTGGGGCCAGGCCTGATTGGTGGTATTGTTATGCACATTCCCAGCATCTCCACAACCTCTGAACTCACCAATAATGACAATAGTAAAGTGCTACTCGAGAGTGGTAACAGCGGAGAGGAAGATGTTACATTCTGCAAACCGACCGTGTGAGATAGCGACAGTTTGCAGAGGTTTCTCATGTGTGCCGGGCATTTCAAATGGTTTAATTCTGGGTCAGCTGTTTTCTGTGCTGGATTTCTCGATGCTATGGGGGGTGTTTCCTTTATCAGACCCTCATAGCGCAGGCCAGTGAGAGAATGGACACACATCTTTCCTGGCCCCATTATATGGAAATCAAGAGTTAATTCAGTTCCTATTCAAAGGACGGTGAGAAGTTGATAGCAATATGCTTAAGGGATGCAAGTTGACCTGCCCGCATTCTCTGGTTTAATAGGAAAAAAACTGGTTTCTCATATCCCCTCCAATATCTTCTCTCACTTTCCCCTGTTCAGGGAAATTGCAATAATCAGTGCTAGCTGGATTGCCTGGGCTTATCCACACCCAGAGTAGAGAACCAGCCTCAGGGCCACGTGGCCGGGGCACTCTCCATGATGCACAAGCCACACTTTGACTTTCACGTTACTGCCGGGAGTGTGTTGGGGATGCACGGGTGGTTTGATAACTTATGGAATCAAGTCGGGCACAGACGTTTTCTGTGTGCTTTCAAGGTGATGATTTCATAATCTCTCAGACTCTCCACCCCTTGGCATTGTTTCTAGACACCTATTCAGGGCTGTCTGGCAATCCCTTTTGAAGTTAAGACATAATTTCAAAAATAAAGAAATGCAATTCACACTTATCAGAACCCATCACTTGCATAGAGATTTAGACAGATGACCTCCTGGGCTAAGCTTTAACCAATTCCACTGCCAATGGGACTAGGCATTGCTGCTGCTGAGTTAGGGACTTCTCAGCCAGGGATTCTTAGCTCTTTAAATAGTCTAAGACAGTACTCTTATGGAACTTTCTTTCTTTCTTTTTTTAAGTATAGTCCATCCTTCCTTAGAATGGCGTTTAGAGGATGTGTGGTTTGAATTGCATAATGCTAGGTGTGATGTATGTTAGGATAAGTAGCTTGAAAGACCTGCTTAGAAACTGCTCAGAATTTGGGGTCTAGTAGATGTGTAAGTGCGCCCCTACTCCTTTCCAACTGTGTATAGAATGAAAGAGGGATCCCAGGGACATGTTAATATGCAGCTTTTTCTTTTTTTTTTTTCTGGCTAAAAATGGAAGCAACCATTAACTGAGATGAGGGGATTTTGGGTTGGGGAGAGGTTCTTGACAGAGTCTAAACTGGCATTTGGAGTCTGGCCAAGGCTGTTTGCCCTTGGTTTTTGCTGTATCAGGGAATCAACCACATCTATGGCAGAAACAAAGGGCTCTTCTCTCAAAGGAACTTAGGGCCAGCTGCTGAGGCTGCAGAGCGTTCACTGGGTAAGTACAATAGGAGTTCATAGTGGGTTCTAGGGTGTGGCTGGGACTGAAGATACCCAGCTTCCCAATGCATGGAGCCTGGGAGACAGTGCTGTATGATATCCTGGAGGAGGATATTGTAGACAGCTGGTTTCTCTGAAGGCATAGAGCCCAAAAGATCTGAAAAGGTTAGATGAACGCATGTGCAGCTTTCTTGGAACTTCAGAACCCCCTGGTGGTGTCAGCGGGGAGTGAACTTTGTAGTTGGGATGAGTCATGAACTTGGACAGGTGATGCAACTGGTATAAATCATTCCCAATGTGTGAAGTAGGTTTGTGAGATTCAGACAACTTGGGTCTAGCTGTCTCAACAATGAGTTTAAGAAGGCTCAAGATTCCCCTCCCTCCTCTTGCAGTCTGAGAAGGGTTTCCTGTCCATTGTCAGCCTCATTTTGACTATTACCCTAGCTCTCCTGGCAAAGCATGCCAATCTCTGCTGAACTGACCTTTGCACTTGATGTTGGTCCAGGCAGTCAGCTGCATCTTTAGGGAGCTGAGAATAGAAAGAAAGCAATGCCATTGTGGACCAGAGTGGAGGCTGTCTGGAGAATTCTTTGGTTACTGCCATGGGAAAAGTGTGGACTTCCCCTTCAGGGTTCTAATAATCAGAGAAACATTTCCTGGCAGCTTTTAATTACCCTGTAGATGCCTCGTCCTATCACCAAGGACCACACAGGCCTCTCTTCCTGATTACAATGAAAATATGTGTGTAATTTTTTTTAAAAAAACAAACACTTTACTTAAACTACGGATTTTTTTAATTAGAAGAAAGATTAACTAAATGAATTTTTCTTATAATTTAATCCATTCTAATTATCTGGAGACTGTTTATGATGAAATACTTAAAATTTTGCCTGGCTGCAAAATTCACAAATGAAAAACCTCCAAGCTAGCCTATGGTATGGGTGTCTGCCTCCTGCAGCTCAATGCTTATAATGGTTCACAGAAGTACAGGATAGAAAGGAAGGAGGCAAGTGAATCACAAATAGGATTGGTATTGTTCAATATGGTAGTACCCTAATTTCCAAAGTCAGTAAAAATGATCTTTTAAAAATGCTTATTTTTATTATTTGACTTATATGTATGTGTGTGAGTGTGTGAAGGGGAGCTTACATGCATGGGAGTGTAACTGCCCTTGTAAGCTAGATGCATCCGCTCTCCCTGGGGTTGGAGTTACAGGAGGATGTGAGCCATATGACATGAATGCTTGGCACCACATCTGGGCATTCTGGAAGAGTAGCACATGCTCTAAAATACTGAGCCATCTCTCCAGCTCTGGTACAATCTTTTTAATGTCTTGATGACACCCATTATTTTGTAAGTGAATATATGTGGAAAGGCAATCACTTTAAACACAGCCTATGAAATAGAACGCTATGGAGGGAGAGGGTTACTAGGATGGGATCCTATTAGACAAGCAACTTGGAAGGAAAGGGAAAATCTATTTCTGACATGAGCATCTGGGGCATCCTTCTGATAACTACAGAGATTCCCCCAGATGTTACACAGGGGTCACGCTCCAAGGAGTCAAGAAACCGCAGTGCGTTAGGAAGGAGGGTAATTGTGAAGGTTATCGGGTTGAGTGGGGACAGAGAATCAATGAGAGTTTTGGTCTTTCTGGAGGGCATGCTTGTTAATTGGTAGAATCAAAACGGGGACTTCTGGATTACTCTTGATTTACAGGGCCAACATTGTGCTACCCAGAGTTGTGAAGGATGGGGAAGGAATGCACAAAAGAGAGACTGAGCTATGCTCTAAGTGATGCTGACTTGTGGTATCTTCCATCCAGGAAAAGACAACTCTCTTCTATTTTTCCTCCCAAATGCCAGGAATCAAATCCTGGGTTTCAGGTGTATTAGACAAGAACCCTGCCACTGAGCTATGGACCAGCTGACCAGACTCCTTCTTAATGCAGACCAGGACAGCTTGCCACACTCCTCAATGGTATACCTGTGGTCTCCAGTTAGAGAAACGCAGCTTCAAAGAATGAAATACTCTTGTGTTCAGGAGTAACAATTTCTAAATTATACCTCAAAGAAGTTTCTTCTTTTCAAAGATACTTATAAAAGTAGAACTTAGAATTAAAGTAAATTCATGGCTACTTGGTTCTCTGGGGACAACTGTCTCAGAGTTTGAGAACCTTTGGCCCAAAGTAGCAAACCCCAATTTTACAACATGGTTCTATTAACATAAATATTTGATTCCATGTATAGTTGGGTTCCTTGATAAGATGAATAGGTTCAGTTCCAGCTGAGGGATGAAATGCTGAGCTGGGCATGAGAACGAGGTGCAGAACAAACTTTTGTTTGGAGGATGGATGGAGGCGGGTGTTGGCTGTGGTATGTTACTAACTTCTTAATGGGTTTGGAGGCAGATTTGTGATAAGGTGGCTAAGGAGGGGGGAATCAGAATCCTTCCTTGCATGGAGATAGAGACAGAGACCCACATTGGAGCACTGGACTGAGCTCCCAAT